>NW_010581745.1:50787-79651 GCF_000705375.1 Tinamus guttatus | reverse complement strand
CCCCACCACAACCCACCTCAGCAAAACTTCTCACAGCCCTTGTGCTTCGAAAAGTATCTCTCCTTCTCATGGAGGAGAGGCTGGAATTCCAGGGGGAATCTTTGAGTGCCAATTCAAAAATATTCCAAAATTTTGAAATAGGCATTTTCCACAAAATTCCTGAGTTCTGACCAATCAGGATTACTACAATGTTCCATCAAAAACATTCTTGGCCAGATCTGGTCAGCTGGAATGATTGTTAACAGTATTTGGTTTCTGAAACTTGTGACGTGGTTAAAGTTTCGCAAAATTCCTGGCAAGAAAAACATGGAATTAATTACTAACACGTTTTGATTCTTCCCAAAACGACTTGAAATTCTGACCTTGATGTATAGTCATGTAACTTAGAAATATGCCTGGTCTGGTCCTTTCCTGTGTTCTAATATGGAATTCATGATTTTTTTTTTTTCATTTATTTTCACGCTCCTGAAAGGGGAACTCATGGTTAATTTGGATACCTTTTGTTTTCTTCTTTCTCTTTTCCTCCCCGTTTTGGTGGCATGCTTTGGGCCACTGCCTTGCTGCAAACCTTTATTTTCATTTCACCTCGAGAATTGTCTTCACATTATTCAAGTAACCTCGGTGCTGCGTGTGCTTTGCCTAAAAAACGGGAACGGAGGGTTGTCCTTAACGGGCCTCCTTCCTGCGGAGGCCGTTTGAGGTATAAACATGCTAGAATTTATTCCCCGGTTTCTAAGCAAGACTTCCAGGTGTGCAGAATTACACGTGGAATTTGGGAAGCTGTAATGTGTTTGCATTATGAAGGTAATGTAGGTGTTTGATGTAACACGCCACGCTCTAATAGAGGTCGTTCTAATGCGTGTTTTGAAAGGAGGGTTATTGATGAGCAGCTGCTCCTTGGAGCCCAGATTGCATTTCTAGTGTGCTTTCCCTTCAGAAGTTGTTTTCTCTGTGGGAAATAAATTGTTTTCACTGTGGGGAATGTTAGTTGTTTACTAATAAGTTGTTTTCTCGGTGGGAAGAGAATTTGAATGTTAAGATAGAAGATGGTACTTCCTTGTGCCGTTGAGTGAAATGCAATATGCTTTCAGTTCTTGAGCTGCTGGGACTTTTTAAATGAGTGATTTATAATGTCTTTTGCCAAGCTTGCATTGCCTCTACTTTTTAGAAAATAGGGGAACTCTATCTAAAAAAGTGGGTCAGACTTGGGGGTTTTGTGTGGCACTGGCATGGCTGCCAACTCTGAACATCTTGAAAGAAGTCTAATGTTGTATGATAGGGTTGTATGATATTTTTTTACTGCAGTTTGTATGTATCTGTGTCTTTTAAAGGGTAAATAATCTATATTTGCATTTGTAGGTGATACAGTTGTGAGACATCCAAACGGTCCAGCTAAATGTGTGCCTGTGTGTGTGTTTAGTGCCCCAACAACAAGACCATCTGGATTCATTTGAAAAGGAACAAAATCCCCTCTGTGCAGTGGTTTGAGCACTGGATGGCCATTTACTTCTGGTGCCGTTTTTGGCTCTGATCTTCAAAACAAACACCGGATAAAATGTTTTCAGTGGAATGTAGCTTTTCTCTTTAGAAAATGGTAACTGACGGAAAAAATAATCTTCAGAAATGAACTTACCTTCAATATCTTTTCTTCAAGGTTTGCTTCAATAGGTCCCAGTACTTTTTGATGCCGCTATTATTTATGTTAGATAACACAAAATCATGCTGGAGTTGCCCAGTCTTTAATGAGACAAAGTATTTCAGAAAAGTGGTTGGAAGCTTTTTGAGGAAGGAGCTGCCAGGGTTTGCATTTCTCCTGTACCAGCAGAATGCAGCCTGCAGCCTCTTTAGAAAATGAGTAAAACTTGATGATAAGAGATTGCTAGATCCTCTCGAACTCCCTTTGCCTGGATACAGGTTGCCGAGATAAATCGTGTCGCTCCTGGCTCGGGATTGAAGGCTGGTGCATATGAGTCTGTGCAAACTGGTGTCCCTGGAGAAATGCAAGTGGAGAGAATATGGGTGACTTCGCTCAAGTAAATTAGTCTAGACTGACATCCATGGTAAGCGAGCTGAATAAAACCGATTTCTTTGAGGCAAATTAGAAATACGGTCCTCTCTAGTACATATAGGGAACAGATGGCAGGTGAGTGATGAAGATTTAAAAGAGGAGAAAAGAATGAATGACCTCACTGAGGTTCATATAGAGGAGACAAAAGGCAGTAAATCAATAAATGGGGAATTAGTAAGATACAGCCTACAAATAGAAAAGGTCAGGCCATGGACAACTTAATTAGCACAAAAAAGATGTCAGAAAAGTGATTAAAAAAAAAAGAAACAAAAAAGTCATATAATAGTGAAATTAAAGATACAGGACATAAACCATGGAAGTAAGAGTTCTAAAACTTCCTCTCTTCCTCTTGGTTGAGGAGTCCAGGCTAGAAAGAATAAATACAAAAATCCAGGCAGCAAATCAGTGCAGAAAGTGACTCCTGGCCACACGGGATGACATGGGAAGCGCTGGCGCTGGTGGCCGCAGGGTCGGAGCTGGCTGCGTGTCCCAGGACCTCACACGGGGTCCGTGTCACAGCACCGGGGGCAGCTGAGATGCTCCACGATGCTCCCCAGAAGAGGTGGGACCATAAACCACAGCTTCATAACCTGGAGGGGACAGGCAACGGTAAATGCACTTTGGCCATAGTAGCCACGGAAGCCAGAGGGCATTGAGCTAAGGGAATTGCCTCGTATAAAAATGTCCTGTTTTATAGCGATGGTGAAAGGCAGCATTTCAGCACAGTTCCTGAATCCGATCCTGAATCTTTGCTTGCATGAGGGTAACAGGGGGAATGCTGAGAGACAGCAGGGTGAAATGTTGGAGACCCATCCATAGATCATGTTTTCACTCTGTTGCGGAGAAAACGCTAGCAAAAATGCCTTGTGAAAAGCAGGATCTCCTGCGGGAGATGCTCTTATCCTCTGCAAACTCGGAGGGGGTTTGGGGAAAGCACGGCGCACGCTTTCTGAAGCGCTCATGTCTAGGTGAAATATGTGGGTTCTGCTTTCAGTGGCTTTTGAACATGTTAGGACTGCTCTGCCCTACAGACCGCGGGTTAGAAAAACTGTCCTCATGGGGAACAAGATAGATTTGTAGAGGGAAAGAATATATAAGAGCACTCACCTAGTTTTTTTTAATGTGCGTATCAGTGCAGAAAATAAGTAAATTTCATGATCTACATGTTGCTACATGCAATTTTAACTCATATATCTCTGTTTTGCAAACATAGGAGACATCTTCTCTTGATGGCAGTATACAAAGGATACATTTTAGGTTAACTCTGATCTCATCCTTCTGTTCTGGAGAGCTTTGAAAAAAATATATATATATATTCAAATAGAAAATAGTCCTCAGTGATGCAGGCTGACCATTTTTGACCTGAAGTGTATGTAGAGGATATATTTCTATAGCAGGGATAGGTAGGATTCCTCCCTAGTCAGTAGTCTAATTAAAATGAAATTTCCTTTCCTTTCCCATTTAAAAAGATAGCTGACAGAAGAACATCTTAAGAAAAGAATTTAAGCTTTTATGTCTCCTACATAGTGCCCCAAGTCCTCTGGATTCTCAGGTAACACAAGATAAATTGGTTGCAGCATATACCAAAGCAAAAAGAATGTAAAAGCATAAAATAATATCTAAGCACAGGTAGATAAGTGCGTTTGCTGACTTTCCAGATTACTTTCAGTGGCTTGGCGTGTTTCTACTAAGGTTCTGTGAAATGTATTACGTTTTTTTTTTTAGGTCACTTTCATGTTGTATAGTTTAAAAAAAAATCAATTTTCAGTTTAACTGGAAATGCATTATGTATGAAGAAGAGCGAGCAGCGAGGGGTGCGCTAAGCGGAGCAGCTCCCTTTTGGAGGAGAATCCTTAGCCTGCAAGTGCATCAAAGTGCAGGCCCGAGCGTGGGCACTAATCAAACAACCAGGGTGCAGCTCCTGGCATCAGGAAACCACCTGGAAAAGGTGATTCCAAATATGCCAGGTCTCTTTTTGTCACCTGCTCCAATTTTGCAATGGCCGAGTTAGGATGTCATTTTTCACCTGCTGCCTCCAAACGCACGTTCTGCTTCCAAGTGGAGTTTGGCACAAGCAGGACAGGCACTTCCAAAGCACAGGAGCTCATGCTGGTTTCATGGAGAAGTCACCTGGGATCGGGCGAAAGGAGCAGGTGAATTAAATGCAAGTAAGTTTTTTTTTTTTTTTTTTTTTTTTTAAAAAAACCCTACTTTTGGAGCTCTCTGCTTCAGTCCACCTCATCAATAGCAAATAAAAATCATAAAATTATGCAGCTTTGGCTCCAAATTTAATGAAATACTTTAAAGCCACTGCATATGCTGTTTCCTAAGTGTTTCAGTTAAGCACTCTAAGATCCTGGTTGTTGAAAAAGGAAGGGAGAAAGATCAGCCTGGAATATTCCTAACACTAAAAAAACTTTCTGGTGGCAGCAGGAAATAATAAGAGTTTCTGGTTGTGTTTGATTTTAATAAGACCTGAAAAAAAAATGTAAATCAAAAATCTATTTCTCAGCCCTTTTTCAACAGTGAGTTGGTAATAGCCCTTTGAAATTGTTGCATTTGATTGCTTCCAATATGCTACTGGTATGTCAGAAAGCAAATTACTTCTTTGTGCACCCAAAATGATGGAAAGATTTCTTCTGCAAGAGGTTTTCCACTAGTAACTTTTTACTTTAATTAAGTTAGGGGACTGCCTTCAATTACATCTTCCTTGCCCATACCTGGAAAGTTGATAGGATTAGCTGTTTGCAATCCAGAGTAAAATGATGCTGCGTTTCTCACTTTGTGGCTGATTTTTGGACACAATTGATTAGCAGAGTTCAAGGCGTGTATAAAGAAAACAGGTTTTCTGGGAGTTTTAGCCCAAGAAACAGCTACAAACCTTTCACCACACAAACACAACTGTTTGCAGAGGCTGAATGGTGCCTCTTGGTATAATACAGGGGGTTAATTACCCCTGCAGGTGTTTCTGAAACCCATTTTCAGCAGTTTGTGTTTCCAAAGCATTCACCCCTCGGCCAGAGATTTTCACTGCTTGATCTATAATCCAAGGTAAAACTATTTGCAGATCCCAAGAAGAGAAAATAAAGTTTTTGCGTTGGCAGCTGAGGAACAAATGGGCAGAAATTTTTGCATGATACAAATTCTCTTGCATATTTAATAAATCTCTAATCCCAGGCTACTGGAAGTGGAAAAAGTGAAAATTGGTGCGTTTTTGTACACATACAAAGCCAGTCTTCCAGTGATGAGCTGCACTTCTTGGCTGAAAAAAAAAAAAAAAAAAGTAGTGAGAGCAGATTTCATCTAGTTGTGATGCAATAAATATTTCATATATAGGTTTGGTTTCATGGACGAGTTTTTTTCATAAAGCCTTGAAGTTTGATGTGACTGGACAGAATCCGATCAGGCCGCTAAGCTCTTTTGGAATCCTTTTTATTTTGCAGTCATTGGGCAATTTGTTAGTGCAGATGGATTGTAGGCCTGGGACTTACTTTCCAGAGCATGTCATGAGGAAGAGTCTTGTATCCATGAATGATAATAGAGTTTCACACTGGCAAGTGGGCTCGGGTCAGCACAGAGTCCTCTCTCCTTGGTCAAAGCCAGACTGGATTCATTCAGCAGCGTCCGAGAGCAGAACAAGAAAGGTCCATAGGCCCTTGACCCCAAATTTCCAAGGAATAATTGGAAAGCCCTGATCCTCCTGGAGCTTCAAAACTGCAGCACTCTGCTCTCTTCAGCATATTCCTCAGACCCTGAGTTTAAGATTACTTATGGTGACCATAAGGATGTGACAGGAATATCTTATATAAACTGTATTTGAAGCTGAGAAGTTTAAGGGAATTCACAAAGTTGGGCTGTTAACAATGTGTGTTGCTGTTTTTTTCCTCTTAAGGCATCAAAAGCTGAATGCTCACCAGGTTGCGACCCGCAGCTGGTCCTTCCATTGCGCTGACCCGCATTGCTGTCATCTGGTCAGGCGTCACTCCAGTTCTGGCTACGAGCGGAGGAGCAGAGCTCCTGTAGTCTGTGGGAGACCTGCATCTTGTAGCTGCTGAAATCTCTCCTGTAGTGGTGATCTCTCTTGGCATGGTGATGGCCAAGCTCCAGCGAGCAGCATTCAGCCTTCCGGGAAGGGCCTTGGAAGCAGGGAGGAGATGGATGCTGCTTCCCGGACTGCCCATCTGCCCCTGAGACCTCCTCATCATCCAGCCCAGAAAAGACTTCAGCTGAGTCTGAGCAGCTCCATCCATTTGCTGGATGCAATAAGATCACTGTGTCGATGCATGGAGCACTCTGGAAGAGAAGCTCTTTGAACTATGTTGGGTCAATAATGTGGTTAACAGCTTGGGTGCAGGATGATGTCCTATCCTAGAAGAGAGGAACTGGAAGGGACCTTTGGAAATTAGTAAATCTGTTCTTCTGCCTCAGAGCATCATTCTTGGAAGATATTTTTCTAAAGAGTAAGAATTGGTGGAGACTCTGGTACCTCCTCTTGCCATCTTTGCACTGTCTTTTGCTTTGGAAACTGCTATGTTCCCATTCCCTCATGTCTTCCCAGATTTGTGAACGACCGTTTCTTCCATCTGGCTCTGTCAGTTGTGCTTTGGGCCTTTTCTCTAGCTTTTCTCAGAGCCTTCCCCATCCATTCTCTCCATCTCTGTATCTTCAACAAAGAGCGATGCCTTGTGCTTGGTAAGGAGGGAGGCAATAACGGAGTCACCAGCTGCACTGTGCTCTGCTCTTTACTTTATTTGCTATTGGGTGACACGTCCTGGAGTCGTGACCCACTGTATCCCTCAGTTTTTCCTAATTGGCCATTTATTCCCATCCTGCCAGAGAATACAAGCAAGTCTTGTGCTTGTGCTAGTTGTTGCTTTTCCCCCTTTCTTCAATTTCTCCAAATAACTTAAGGCTTTGGGTCAGGAAATCACCTGAGCATGAGCCTCGATCCAAAAATATGTTCCAGTTCCTTTGGTTATTTACAGTTACCAAACTGGGGCTGAAGGGAGGAGCTCATGTGCTCCTCTGGTTTACACTGAATAAGGAAAAAGGCTGAAGCAGAAGGTCTAAAGCAGCCACTCTGTGGGTGACAATTACAGAGGAGCAGGTGGGCTGCTGCTGCAGGTCAATTAGGCTGGTTCCAGGGGCCACCTAATTAACTGCTAATTACAGCTGTTGGGACTGTTGGCAACACTGTTTTACCAAAACTGATTTAAGGAAAAAAAGGTAATCCTCTGCTGCTGGGGACCAGGAGAGTGGAGGCAGAGGAGCTGGTGGAGAGCATTTAATAGAGTGAGCAATATGGATTTTGCAGTAAAATATAATTATAATATGTGCCTGTTATCAGTAGTCATGAAGCTAAGATATAGGGAGGAGATTGCTCTTGAAATTTAGGCCACCTGTGCTGCAGATATTAATGTGGGTTATAGGAATCAGCTGTGATGGACCAACATGGTAGCTCCTGCTGAGGGCTCCTCTGAAGAGCTGCTGGTTTTGCTTAAGGTTAGTAGCTTCTTTGGTGGGTATAATTGGGGAAAAATAATCCAAATGTATTTTTAAAGTGAATTTATTTTAACTGTGTTTTAAGTTATGGCCATGTAGATGCTTGGAATTCAAGGAGGCTTAAATTGGCCTTAGAAATGAAATAAGCTAAGCTGACTTGAGGCTGCCTTAGCTCTGTATATCTGAAAAGCCTCAAAGATATTTGATTCAGTTTAACTAGTCCACTTTATTAACTTAATATTTTTAGTTAATTTGGATTATGTTTCTGAGTGTCCCTGTGCTGGCAAACTCTGAGATCATAAACCCTGTTAATATGATCTTCTCTGTATGGATAAATTAGGATGTTGTTCTGCATTTTGATGGAGATATACTGTGTTATATCACTGAGAATTTGCTTTGTGAAAAGCTATTTTTTTCCCTCTCACAGAGAGTGTGGCAAGGTAGATACTTGTTCTGTGGATCTCTTTATCTTATAAACAATTATATGAAATTATGAATAATTGAATATATTGTAAGCAGACATACAGAAATTTTATTTTCTCTGGAATAATTTGTAATTTTTGCAGTCTGGATTCAAAATTGCTGTATCTTTTTGCTCTGGCATTGAACACTGATTAATTAACAAACATGTTACAACATGTTCAGCCAATTCAATTAGTATTTGTGTAGTAATGTCAGATTAGGGATAGTGGTAAGAAAAATCATAGAAAGGGACAGACATCATATAATTATTCATCTCAATTCATATCATATTCTATGTTCTGCTTCTTCAGGATAGTAGGAAAGCAAGTGAATCAAAAGTATTCAGAAATACTTTGGATCCAGTAATAAGGTAATTGAATCTGAAAATGGTTACTCTCTATTTTTAGAAAGGTGTTGACTGTATCCAGTAAAATAGCAGTACTGTTGTTGCCATGATGATACGGCTGTATGAGACATGAACGTGTAAGTAAATATTTAGCTAGTGATGAATAAGTGGAGCCATTTATATGCCTTGATTATGATTTCTGAACTGCTGTGCTGAAATGCATTGCTAGTCACTTCCAATTTGTATAATTTTGAGATGGTTAAAAAAAAATCAGCTTTTTTTTTCCCCAGAAATATATTTTAAAAATTCTGCTGCTGGGATTATCAGGTTTTTTTAATGTCACATTCCATCCTGGAGCAACTCTTTGCAGCTTAGTTACCATATAAATTCCTGAAAATAGAATGTAATTGAGATGCTGATAGTCTCTTAATTGAAGTGCTTAGATATACTTTTTTTCCTGAGGAATTATTTTTGCCTTTTAAAAAAAAAAAAAAAAAAAGGCACAAATAATCTGCAATTACTCTCTCCTCTACGTTAACGCTTTGCTAGTGGCTTTCCTAGAGATTCCCAGCTTTCAAGTCTGTATACAATTATCATTATTTGAAGGATATAAATGGCAGTACTCAATGTTCAGACAGCAATTAAATAGCTCATTATGCTTTTAAAAATCTCCTTACTCTTTTTGCATAGTTCCACTTAGCAGTATATAAGATTACAGCCGCAGGGCTCCCGAGTAGGATCCTGATGGAGACGACTCTTCCCCTCCCGTCGTCCTCCCAGCCCTGCAAACCCCCTTGCCCATTGAAGCACCTAAGGGGAAAGTTTCTTCCAGTTTTCTGGCATACTGTGGGAAGCCCCAGCTCCAACTTCTGTATCTTGATGCCTAGAGACTGGAATAATTTCTTGGATATTCAATATATACGGGAAATAATTCTCAGTAACACTGCTGGGTTAATGTTGTTTGGACATCTGCTGTGCACGGAGAATCCTTTTCATATGTTGGTGTGCATCTTGTGTGTCACCTCTCCTCCCTGGTGTGAGGCTCAGGGACAAAAGGGTGGTATTTACAACATATGTTTAGGAATTACCTTACTTTCCTGTGAATAAAAGCATCTTCCTGCAGCTCTGTGTGCATCTGATCAAAACTTCTTAATATCTCAATATCTTGCTGGGACATTCTCCCTATTCCGGTGCTTTCAGTCTATTACCTTATTTCCATGTAATGTCTTGAGCTATAGTCATGGATTTTCCTCAGTCATTCTGGGCTGTCCCCTGCAGAGCAAAACAGCTGCTGACCAGAAACCCTTAAAGCTGATGCATGTGAGCATTGCTGCCAAAATTGTTCATTTTCCACATGTGCGTAAAGTAGTGGAATTCCTTGGAAGACCATAAGAAGTTTGTGGCAAGTCTTAGATGATGGGATTTGATCCTGGCACGGGAGGGTGTCTATGGTGTCTGTGCCTGGTTGTCAGCCGGGGTGTTTCTCTGGCTGCAGGAGCAAGGTCTAGAGATGTCCCCACCTCATGGGCCCCTGAATGCCCTAGAAGATCCCCTTTTGGGGCATCTCTGGGGTGTCTTTTTTGCCTTTGGAAGGTTGGACTTGTTCTCTCCCAGGTGATATGGGATGAGTGGGGAAGCTTTGCCTTTAGACAAGCAGAGCTGTCCTCTGGAAGACGTTGTTTCTATATACAAATGTTTACCTTTTACCCCCTTTCATTTGCTAACACTTTTGAAAACAAGTGGTTGGGTTTTTTTGCTTGTTTTTTTTTTTTTTTTGTTTGTTTGTTTGTTTTTTCTCCCCTCAATACATGGGTGTCATGGGTCATGCTCGATTAGAGTGAAAATTGATTTTTGTTCCGCAAAAAGCTGGAGGGGGCACCTTTATACTAGTCAATTTTCTTAAACTTCTTGCAGATTAATGGGAGTTCCTTCAGTGACTTATAGTAAATTCTCCTCCTTAGATACTTAGAGCGGGGCTTGTCCTGTGATTTACTGAGCTGTTACTGCCTGGACAGAATTAAATGTCAGATAAAATCAGTGCCGGCGTTTAATGGCATGAAATAAACTTAACTATGGCTGAAGAATTTCTTGGTATTAATATTCTGGTTATAGGAGATGGAATTCAAATTCCCTTCTAAGTCTGGTTCCTGCAGGTACTTTAATTTTCCAAGACACTTACTGGTTAGCTGTGAGGCATGCAGAGTTAAAATAAAGTTTAAATAATAAAAAAAATAATAATTTCCATCTGTTTCTTGAAGGTATTTAGACGGTCAATTTTTTTTTTTACATTCTGTAACACTATTTTTGAAAATATCTGCATTAATATAAATATTTCAAAAGCATCGTTTAAATATTTTCTTGATGCCCCCATGGGTAATGCCATGAGGTATTAATATCTATTTAATATCTATGTTTTTCTTACCATATTAGCCTTTCTGCTTGATGGCGCACATCCATGTCGATGGACTGCTCATATTGAGTGTTGATGATGTTCAGTAGTAAGTTATTACCAGAAGAAATATAATTCTCTGGTTTCTTATCATTGTCTTTCCAACCATGTGCCGAGTGCATGGTTCATCTGCAGTGCTGGGGTTTGGATAGACCTTTGTAGGGTTTGGATAGACCTTTGTAGGGTTTGGATAGACCTTTGTAGGGTTTGGATAGACCTTTGTAGGGTTTGGAAACTTCTGGGCAGGATCCTGATATGGAGGTTGGCCCTGTGCTGCTCTGCAGAACCGTGAGCAAGGAAAGGGCTTTGGGAAATGGGATAAAGAGCTCAGGTGTCTCCCTATGCTGGTGGAGAGCGCAGGCTTTGTGGGCCTACAAGGCTGGCAGCCACGGGAGATGTCTCCAGTGCTGCCTTGTTGTTCTGAGGTTATTTTGCTCAGTGAGGCTGATCAAATTGGTGCTATATCTGTGCATTTTTCAAGGAAAATCATAATAAAAGAGACTGGAAATAGACCTCCTGTCTGGAGGTTACAGATACGTTACTGTAAATAGCGGGATTTCTGTAGGCTTTTTTGCGCATTACAGTGAAATCCATCTTGTGATAATTATTCTACTTCAAAGAGTTTGGAACATCAACTCTATTAGTCTTTTTTGCTGTAATAGGTGACTTTAATGATAGTGCAGTACTTGGCGTTTGTGAAATATATAAGCATCTTCCATAAATGTGTATGTAGTTAAAGGTGCAAGTTAGGGGATATAACCTTGAATGTAATCCTTTCCCAACACTAAAACTCAGTGATTTCATTGAATGATGCTCACTAAACTTGAATAGAAGTTACTGCTGCAACTTTGGTCTAGTCTGGACCCACTTTGGCTCTACCAGCCCCTATTTGTTAACAATATTCTTAATGTTGACCTCTAATGTAAACGTTATCTTAGCAAAATGATTTTGGGAAAGTTGTCTGTGCTCCTGTGTTTTGTTTTTTCTTTATAGTTCTACAATAGTTAAGATTATGATAACAAAATATGATGAATAGGAGGAGGTGGTCTTGTGGTGGTGGGGAAGGTATCTGTGCTGCAAAGAGAAGCCCAAGATCACGTTTAGATCTGTATCCTTGGTAACTTGGATTTTAGCTTGAACTTAGTTTTCCTGCTTGACTTTCTTTCAGGAAGCTCTGAAAAACTTGAATCTCTCTTACAATATTTTGCATTTTACCTTTTATCTAGTTGAGTTGTAGCTAATCAAAATGACAATTTTAAGAAGAACTTGGAAAACAGCAGAATGACACTAATTTTAAGTTTTTAATGTCTACTGCCATTGTCTAGAGTATTGTTTTCAATGTTGATCATAACACCTTGAGGAAAAGATACTAATTAGAATGATATTTTGGAAGTAGGGAAGAACTTGTGCATAATGCACATAAAAGCTAGACATTTTTTACTATTAAAATGAAGATAAGGAAGGAACTTAACTGATGCTCTCTAATAATATGGTATTTTGCTTTCTTAGCCCATCTTTCTACTTCAGCTAGTTAGGCAAATGCCACCCAAAACACTTATGGACGAAGCAGAATTGCGAATCACTGAGATTTTACCTTTTCCCTCCCCAGAAAAACTCTTCATCCTTTTTCTTCTGTGTGTGTATAAATATGTATGTATACATATATTTGCATATGTATACACAGGCACACACAAAGGCACAACTATACATATGTATTAATCTACTTCTGTTTATATATGTAAAACACGTACTAATATATAACATTTGCACATACACACTTGCACATCTATATTTGAGTAGTGCAAGTGCTTCAGTATAAAGCTCAAAATTGACTTTTCTAATCTCTTCTTATGAAAGATGGTGTAAAAAAAATGAAATTAGAATATTTGAGCCTAAATCTATGCACATATAAACTTTCTGGATAGACTCCAGAAAGAAAATGTGTCACTAGCAATTATTAAGAAAACACTGTACTGTTAAATACAAGGTATGTAGCCTTTTTCTTAAAAACGAGGGGTGAATTATTAGTTCAGGTTTCACTTGGGTCATTTTCAAACATGAATAAAACATTTTCCTTGCGCAAATCACTCTTTTTTTGAGACCTTCTAGAAGGGTTGCTGAAATGACCAGCAAAGGTGAGGATGTTCACGAAGATTTCTTGGTGATGAAAAGCCTTTTTAGAAATAACGGTAGGAAGGAAAATATGAGCAGAAATACAACTTTATGAGAACAAAATGGAGTGTTTTACTCAAATGACATCCTGACCAAATTAGTCAAGCTCTGAAGGCTTGTGTGCCACTGAATATATCCACTCTGATGTTGAGTGCCCCCATGAGGAATATTCTGCCTGTATGTGACACGAGTCATAGATCAGTCTTGTATTAAAATTTAAACTTTACAGCAATTTAAACTTTACAGCAATGGGTATGTAAGGATATAGTAAAGCAGGTAAAAAGCTTTGTTGTCTAAATACTATGCTGCAAAATTTGGTGTGTTAAATCATATTGCTTGCTGATCTATCAGAGAGATGAGCTGAACGTGTAGATACACAGTCTCTAATCACCATTTCATTTGTTGCTTGCTTACAATTAGTACTATTTAAAAATCAGCATGTGGCTGCTTGGAAAGAAAAACACAACTGTCAATAATTGAAAAATTATACTATATAAGCAATTTGGATGAATATCTGCTACAAATGCAGTTTTATAAATGGGTATTAGCCCAATAGAAATCATGGTGGAATAACTTCTAATTAGAAAATCTCACTGTGATGCTCATCTCCATACATGGGTTACTTGCTGTGCATTTTTCTTAAATTAGAAAGAGTTAACTTCTGAAAATGAGATGTGACACTTTCCTTGTCTTTCATTAAGCAATGTTATAAATGAAGTTTCCTGTTGACTCAAAATTAGTGAATGTATATTTAAGTAGGTCAGTTATTAAGTTTTGAAGAAAACTTATCATCTTTCAGATGCATACAGATAAATACAGCAGATGTACAGACAGAAAAAGGATTAAGTTAAACTTTACAGTAACCAATATGACCATTGTTTATCTATAAAATAGGCAAAAAATGTGAAAATAGTTTAAGCCTAGTAGGTTATTGAAAGAATTGCTGTAAAAGCTCATCCCAATACTCTTCCTCCGATTTTCTTTCTGATGCCTCTCCACAACCTTTGCTGTGAAATATCTACCTGAACATAGTGTCTGGTTCCTCAAGCTCATGCTCTTGTGGTCATCTATGTATCAATAAGTCACGCAGCAGTTTTCAGTTTCAGGGGGCAGTTTTCCCTCCTCTGCTCCTATTTGATTTCCATGGGAAGGCCTTCCTGCTCTGCAACACACTTTTGTGTTCTTATAAAAGCTTAAATCTGTGTTTCTAGAAATCAAGCACATATTAGGTCAGAAAGACATAATCCACCTTGATCTCTTCAGTTATACATGTTTGGCTACATCATAGTTATTGCAGTCGTTATCTAAGTATATGTTAAATAAAAGCATGGGGCTAAGTAGAACTACATAGGTATTTTTGAACTTCTAAAAATCTCAGGCATTTCTAGCATTTATTTAAAAAAAAAAAGTAATAGTGATGCTTGATTAAAAAAGAGTTACAGTATAGGAAACTTTTGATTGGTAGAAGTGAAGGCAAATGCCAAGAGATGAGTTAATTCTAGCCTGGGAGGACAGTCCCCCTGGCAGCTCTGCAAAACAGGCTGCATTGGCTTCTTGGGATAAGATTTGGCAGAAAAAGCTGCTGGGAAAAGCCTGATTTAGGTGTAGAGCTGGATTAGCAGCAGTGGAGTAAATTCCATGGGAGGTGGCTGAACAGAAGCATGCCACAGACCCCAAACTTTGGCCATGATTTTATCAGTTTTTGCTGACTATTAGTCTATAAACTTCAACTGTTGAAAGCAAGTGTGAAAGCCAACTTTCTTCCATAGAATAAGTTTTATTTGCGTTCATGAATTTTAATACCAACGTCCTGTGTCAGCCGAGGTCACGGATGCAGCCTGGGATCTGCTGGTCTTTGGTAGGGTTTTGTGATATGCTGCATAAGGGGAAGTGCTTAACCTCAGCACCATGGCTAAATTTAATTCTTTTTACAGCAGCAGTCTGAAGCTGTCTGAGGTCTTAATATAATTCTCTCTTCCAAAACCCATGTTTTAGACATTGCAGGTATTTCTTGTGTTGCCTACTATGTTCTGCTTAATTGGTGTGTGTGTATACATAGTCTTTGCTGTATAAAACCTGGAAAACTGTAGTCCGTAACAGCCAATTAACACTACTTAACAGCTGTTAAAAAGGATAATTGCCATCATCTAGCATTATTTCTGGAGCTCATTATACACAGTTTATTCTCCCTAGACTCATCCAGCTGCAGGTAGGTTTCCACACCTGGGACTGATAACAGAAATATTCATATGTATGTCCACTATAGTCTGTGTCAGTGCAGCTTGAGGATTTTGTGACTGTGCTGGTAAATCGAAGCAGATTTGAACTACCTGAAGTGTCATCTCAAGAGAATTCAGTAATGATTCCTGGCTGTAGGAAGAGGAATGTTGGATACTATCAGTATCCTGTGGCTTTTACCATAGGATAGGAAAAGTGGGAAGAGAAAAAGGCACAAAAAACTTTCACATAGGTCATCAGGTTCCTATATCTTTGTTCAGATGTTTTCACAAAAATTTCAGTGATGGAGAAGATAAAAATTATCCAACTGGCTTTGTCCTGTAAGATAACAACCCATTCACACAACCTGTCTGGACTTTGCTACAGATCTACAATGTAGAGAGATCCTTTATTGTTTTTGAAATTCAGCCTCTTGATGGTTTCTGTGACAAAAGATTTTTTTTTTTTTTAGAAATATTTCTAAATCTTTCCAATATACACAAATTTCTTTCTTGTTCAGCTTGTGTACAGGCTTATGTACTGAACACAGCAGCATAAATAGCTGGTTTAGAAAAGGTCTGCTGAATCTTGACAGTTGATATGAAGTATCAAATGGAAGCAACTATTTTAGAAGAAAACACCTTAATCAAATGGTGGTCAATTTGAAAAGAAAACATAGTTCCAGATAAAATAGATGGACAGTCTTTGATATGACATAATAAATTAGTATGTAACGAATGGATGGTTTACTTTGTAAGCAGGGATTTATTAGCCTGCTTGTTAGATAGTGAGGAGAGGTATCTAAGAAAATAATTGGCCCCATTTTGTGGCAGTAAGAGAACCCATTAAAATTGCTGCATGTAACAATCGAAGGAATTGTTTGAATTTTATCTGACACTTTGCAATTTGGGTACCAAAATCAGTCTGAACTATAGCCAAATGACATTAATTTGGGGCATCCATGTGTATCGGTGTATTTATGTAGTTATGTATCCCAGAAAGGTATTTGTGCATGTATGTACATGTGAACGGTACATGACTTGCTTATGGAGTGATCTGTATTTCCAGGCATCTATAACTATTTTGAATGATATTGTTAGTCATCTACTTTGAAATTGTTATTGATGTATTCAGTTATCACAGATTTGGACCTGTTCTATAACCGCTAATAACTATGTACAAAATGTAGTTTCTAAAACCATAGGGCGGTGTTGAAATATATATATTTTAAATAATTTTAGAGGTAACTTTGAAAGGATGGAGAGGGCGATATATGATGAAGAGTGTAAGAATCCTGTTCTTAACTTTTCACTGCTCCTTTCCTCCTCTTCCTTTCTTCTGTCTTCTGCTAAAGAACTATATTGAGAGCTGAAAGAATTATGTCCTTTTTCTTATAAAACAATACGACAGTATTTGTATCACTCTTAATGCACATAGAAATGAAATGTTCTCCATTATACTTATACATGCAAAAATTATTCAGAGAAAGAATGTGACTAAAATACATGCTCCTCATTTTCAGAACAGAAATAGGCAAAATATTTGCCGAGAATTTGCAACTAATGTGGAAAAAAGGCACAGAGTGGAAATGCTTCATTAACCATAATGTATTTTTCTGTCTGTATCAAAACTAGAGAAAATATCTTACCTATTCAAACATGCTGTTGCTTTTTTGGAGCAGTCATCCAGGTGTACAGTTAATCAAAGTCTTGGGAGATTAATAGAGTATCATTATTTAATTTCATTAACAGGGTAGTGCCTCAACAGAATCTTTTATTGAGATATTGGTTCAATACTGACTTTGGAAATGGTTTCAAAGAGGGATGATCAGCCATGTGGATGCACTTGTGGAAAATATTGTCTCATGCTCTTACCTGCAGGAATAGCAAAGCCTGTGTGTGTTACAGCAATATGACAATAAAGGAAGATTAACCTATAAAGCCAGATTACTGGTTAAAAACAAATAAAAATGGAAATATGTCAATGAGAAGATAGTAGGTTAAATCTCAAACTTTGCACATTTTCTGTGAATATTAATGTTTTTGCACTCACCAAAATTATCCTATAACAAGAATTTTCCTATTTCCAGACAGGTCAGGTTATTTCATAACTTTTTTTTTTAATGACTGCTTCTTGACAGGGTTGGTGCGAAATGATATCAGGTTACTGCACAAGTAATGACAGCCAGATGATCCTGTATGAGCTAGCTGCTTCATATTATTTCATTTTTAATGAGTCTTGATGGTGTTCATTGCAGCTTAAGGCTTCCCAGCAGTAGAGGCAAATAATTTTGGTGTCCTGTGGATGAGCAAAATAACTAATTTTGGATTACAGCCCTTAAAACTCGGGGTTCTAGGCAGTGATAGGATGGAATGGAGCCTGCTGTAGCTCCCTGGGCTGTCCTTAAGGATGGAATCACTGATTTCTGCAAAAATAGCCGGGTCATCTGTGTTCTCTTGCAAGAATTCTTCTGAAACTTAACGCTTCAGGTAAGGTGTGCAATAGGCTATGAATGCTCCTTACAGGAGCTCTCTTCCTGCTTTGTGAGCCTGTCCTGTGGGCAAACAGCTGCTTTCCCATTCCTGATGCCAATAAAGGTGCACATGACAGGAATCATCCTTCCGGAGGAGCATCCTGCCCGCTGGCCATCCCAGCTGTCCTGTCCATCCTTGTCACCTGGGCTAGAAGGTCTTGGGATACTCTGTGTCCACTAATGCTACAGGAGTGCCAGGAGATGACCCAGGGTGGTGGTAGATTCTGCCTGACTCAGTCCTTTTTCAGAACTGAGTATTTCAGCTAAATATTTACCCTTTGGTGCTTGTTTAGAATAAGTTTTTAGAATAAGACTTGTTTGTCTTATTCTTTAGGCTGGACTTTTCTTTTTATACGTGTGTTTCTTTATTGTCTTTGCATATATTATTCAATCCTTGATCACTGTGTGGAAAATTCCAACCATCAGAACTTCAGCAACTTTCCACTGTGTGACTTTTTTTTTTTTTAAGTGCTTTGAACTGTTGTTTTCTGTGCCCATGATCTGCTTGAACAGCTCCTTTCTTCTTCCCACAGTAGTGAGGGGAAGAAAAGCCCCAGCACGTTATGAAGCATCACTTTGAGTTTCTATTTTTAATAGAAAATGACCTGGTAGAACTTACTTTCTTATCCTAGAGCAGGAAGGACTTCCATTGGAGCAGCAAAGGTATGGCATCTCTCCTGGCAGCTTGGGAACAGCACAGTCCTGCCGTATTCGTGCATGATTAATAACACTCTTCAGCAAACTCTACTACATTCACCACTGATCACTGCTGTTCAACGAGCTACTGGCATAAATGGTTTGAAATTAAAGTACACTCAAATAATGAAGCAGAGATGGCTTCTGTGAGCTTAAAGTCCATTTTGCAGAAGAGCTTTTTTGAAAGGAAGCAGATTTTCAAAGAAAGTGAGCATTCCTTAATACAGGAAAATTAATGTTTGCGTTTTCAAAGGGCTCAATGCTTTAGATAACAAACTATCTTGAAAATGTGCCTGTAAACGTAGAGCTGCCAACCGCATCCCTAACATCGTGGTTTATAAATATTTTTGCTCTTTAATTTGGCAACACTGTGTCATTACTGATGAAAGAAAAGATGCATTAAATTAAAAGTTACCTTACAGCTTGCGAATGCCTCCAATGTAAAGTGCACTTCACTTTAAACACTTGCTCTTATAGCCGTATTATGAAAACCCTTAGTTTCAAGAGGATTGTTGCCTTTCTGTTTTTAAAGTTTCGCTGTGGTTGGACAATTGATCTTTTTCATTCTTGGTAGCAGGGAAACATTCTCCTATGAGTAAATTGATCTTTGAACTAAGGATGACTTTTTGATATGTGTAATTTTGAAAAGCAAAGGATGCCTCAGTTTGGCTTTTGAAGGTGGTTCTTCGTTATCCTTGAAGTATTGCTTTCTCTGTGCTGGAGTATTTGATTCTGATGTTCGTCCTTTCAGGGATGAGCATCATCCTCCTGCTTCCTTCTCCAGTGCCCTCTATACTCATAAGCATAGGTAGGATTTCATGGTAGCCTCTGTATATGAAATGCTGTGTAAATCTGAATCCCTCATTATAAATTAGGCAAGACTTTCATCTGTTCCTGCACTGCTAGTAGATTTGCAGTAGATCTCTTGCCCAGGTGAAGCTACTGTAAGAGACATTTATTTTGCCATTGAAAACCCAGCTTAAGATAGCACTGTAAGACCTATTCACATCCTTCAGGTAGAAAGGGAACTAAGGTGGAAATTAGTTTTGCCAGAAATAATTTCATGAAATGTATAAGAAAAGAAGGGCGCAGTGCTTACACGAAAATATCCATATGCATGTGTAATGGCTTCCAATAGGGTGAGGTAAATATACATGACTAATAAGATATATTCCCAAACTAATAAAGAACAAACTTATAAAATGCATACCTACCTGCTTATTAGTGCATGGCAGCTTGATAAATTACATAGTTTTTAATACAGAGAGCATGAAAGGAAAGTGAAGATTTCATTTTTCTTGCCAAACCTACTCCTGTAGTGCTAAAATGCTTTCACCCTGCTGTCCTCCAAACTTTTGTTGGAGGGCCTGTGGAAGAGGAACCTCCTTTGCAAATGAGAATCATCACATCTTTTTAAGACTGCTTTCATTTCAGTTAGATTTTTTTTTCAGACCAAATAATTAAAAAAAGACAGCTTTGATAATCAATTTTTTTAAGGATTTGATATGGTGGCTTTTATGACAATAAGTTGTTCTCTGCAAAAGTGCTCAGAATATTGTGTGGTTGCACTTTGAGCAGTGAACTTCAACTACTGTGTTTACTTATGCTGCTTGTTTTGTGGGTACTCTGTTTTAGTTTAAAGTCTTTGTAAGCCTCTGTTTATGTGTTAATATATAGGCAAGAACTTCTGGGCCTCTCCTCTGACTTTGAGAGGCCAGGGTGCGAGGGGACAGCATGGTGGTCATTACTGGCAGCCTATATGGACAGGTCAAGAGGATAAATCAGAAGATGCCTTCTTTAAAGAACCAAAAGACAAGTTGTGATTATGGCCTTTCTTCCCATGAGACTTCAGCCTCCCTTATGTGTTGTTAAGGCAACATAGACATATCCAAAACTTGCCAGGCCAAGGCCACAAGCCACCTGGTGTGATATTAGCCTTGCTTTGACAGGATGAGCAGACAATCTCTGATGGTCTATCCAGCCTAAATCATTACGTGGGTCCTTGGGCATGGTGGCAAGGTGGCATCATGCAGGCCTGTGTGGATTTTACTGGGATAATACCCATTATTGTGCCAGAAGCAAGAAAAGGAACTTTTGACTTTGAATTTTTATTCTTTTATGTTCCTGAAGTGGCAAAAATATTTCTTATCAGGAATAGTATTTGGGGTAGGTGTGAAATAGCTGTAGCAATGGTGCTTTTTGAATGACTCTCAAATAATTGAAAGCTTTTTTTGTAACTAACCTTCTTACACAGATTAAAGGATCCTCTAAGAACAAAATCTGTCCAACTAAGGACAGTCTCTGTTTTTCTTATGTGATTTAGTCAAAGGGTGGTGCCTTTGGCAGAAAACTTTGAAGAGTCTATTACAGAGCAGGAAACATGCAGAATTACTGGGTTAAGTTCAGCATCCAAAAGTGCAGCTACTTGAAAGGTCCTGTTCTGCTCTGAAGACTGTGCAGGCCCTGCTGCTTTCCAAACTGCCTGTAGCAACCCTGTTTGTCACAGGAGCCAACTGGCAGAAGGTGCAATTTGTTCATGGGCTCAAAGGGAGGAATTTGAATTAAAGGTGGTTGATGTCCCTTACCTGAAACCACAACCTTCTGTGAGTAGTAACTGAGGGCCAGAGCCTGCTGGGGGCTCAGGGCTTTTAAGTGCTATTGCCTTGAAGTTTGTAGCATCCCACGCACAGGTATTTAATAGGGTCATCAAACAAGCCCCCCAAATTAGCTGAAGACGAATCTTGTTTATGAGGAGATAAGGTGTATGCTGGGTCTTTGCTTCACCTCATTTCCTTCAGGAAAATAGGAGAAATGCTATAAGTACTAAGAAATGCTGTAAGTACTGCTGTACCTTTCCTAAAATCTGAACTGATTGCTGGAGGTTCTTAATGGCTTTCAGCGTGTGTGGGAGGTGATACCTTGTGGCTGACAGGGTTGCCATGGAGTAAGGTCACCTGCCTGGTGCAGGTTGTGGCAGAACGTTGTTCCTTCCATGTGCATTTGTTGGTTGATCTGTCACTCGAGCGAGATAATATAAGGAAATATTATAATAGCCCAAAGCAATTTAATAAGATGTATTAATACGGTACCCAACTGGAAGTTAGGAAAGGGCAGGCAGCTGTCAGGAGGGAGCTACCTGTTAGCACCTTCCCACCTTCCTTGTTGTCTGCAGTCAAATGTGCAAAGCTAATTGAATTATTGTATAGTCTTAATTAATGTGAAGCGACTACCCAAGGGTATCGCGGGATAAAACACTCCAAGGAGTAGATGCTGGAGGTTCTCGACTGTGGTAGGTCATAAGAAGATGCAAGTAGAGAATGCTAAGCATAAAGCATTTCTATTTGTTATAGAATTAGATTCATGATGCTGCGAGTGGTGTCCAGGGGCGCTGCAAGGAAATGACAGAGGTTCTCCAGCCTTGAAGTTCCAGGGGTTGGATTTCCACAGATAAATTCAGGCCAGCACTGCAAAACATGGAAGGATGGAGCTCTGTGTTCTTCTGGCAATTGCTGGAATTGTTTAAAATGGGGGAACTGATGAAAGCGAATTCTTTCAGAGACTGCAAAAAAGAAAAAGTAAGTAAAACCCTAGCATTTTGATTCTTTGTCATAGGATAGTGGTGAGTATGAGTATTACTGATGTACAGATAAGGCCACAACCTAAAATATCTCTTCCTTTTCATGTTTTCACTGATGTATCAAAGAAAGTTTTGCCTCCTGTTGGGTGAAAATGCACTGAGTTTTGTAGAGAGGGAGAGAAAGCCCTAAGAAACTGGGCTTCACAGTCTGCATTGGATGCTCTGTACACACTAAAAGCCTAGAGACCAGTATCTGTGTTTTATTTCTGATAACACTAAAATATGAATATTAAGCATATTCTGCCCTTTGCCTAGACAGTTATCTTGTCTGGGATTAAATTAATAAATGTCTTTTCTGTCTGACAGTTAGAATTTTAGTTAGGCTCAAGAGGTAAATAGGTTTTGAAGCAGTATAGTAATAAGCTTCCAAGGCTGAGAGGCAACAAAACCGAAAAGTAAAAAAATCAACATGCTGGACCAGCAATACCTTCTTGAGAAGTTAATAATTCATGACAGCAGAATGAAACTCAGCCCTGTGGAGTGGCTCACATTAGGTTGAAATTTTGCACCAGGTGCTCTCAATGTATGATATTGCTATAGTTCTATGATGTGTGTTAAATATTTGTGGTTAAACAGCTCGGTAAACCAGACGTACTGTGATAATAGGGGACTTTCTGGAGTTTTCTGGAAAGCCAGGGTAAATATAATCAAAGGATATACTGTATGGCCTTGCAGACTTTCTCTTATGTCTGAATTGAGAGGTGTCTATTTGGATTCTGTGCTGAGATGGCCAAGGTGCAAGAGAATCACTGACTTCAAATACCAAAGAGAGATGAACTCCAAAGGAGGCTCAAGAAGGTTGTGCTGCTTCCTCCAAGCCTTCATAGAGTGCTGAAGGTTGGAAGGGACCTCTAGGGATCATCTAGTCCAACCTCCTGCACACGCAGGGTCACCTAGAGCACGTGGCACAGGACTGCGTCCAAGCGGGTTTTGAAGATCTCCAGAGAAGGAGACTCCACAACCTCTTTGGGCAGCCTGTTCCAGTGCTCTGTCACCATCACTGTTAAAAATTTTTTCCTTAAGTTCCTGTGGAACTTTCGGTGCTTCAGATTCAAGCCTCATAAGAAAGCATGATAGTGGTTTTGGAGGTGCCAGGAGGAGAAGCAGAATTGGAGAGGGTCTCTGGTGAGTTTGGGATCCAGGCAAGAGGTGAAAGGAGTTCAGAGGGCATCTGCAGAGTGGTCAGAGATAGGTGGTGGTTGTATCAAAACAGGAAAGATACAGAGACAGCGGAAAGAATAATGATGAGTGGGAGAAGGTGGGCTTGGAGATGTGAAATCTATGTGATACCATAGCTAACGGGCAGGACAAGGGGAGATTTAACATAATGTTGCTGAGAATCTCCTGTGTGTTTTGCAGAAACTAGTAAAATAATCATGCCCATCTATAAAAGGCGCTTCTGGTATAGATAACTTTTTTCTTAGATTAGTTTCCTGAGGTCTGCAATGAATTAACGAATTTCTTTAGGAAATCTTGCAGATATATACAGTGGTCACTTTGTGTACTGGGTGACCATATACACAAAGTTGCATGCTGATGTATGTTGATATCCTTTTAGAATGAAATGCCTTGAAAAATCCAGGAATTGTACTAAATTGACTGTTAAAAGCTAGAATACAAAAACACTTCAGGGATATTAAATTTTAGCTTGAAATGCTTGGTTTTCTTTGTGTTTAAAAGCATCTACGTGGCTATGAGGTATATAGGAAAGAGGATATCTGAAGTCTGGCAGCTGAATGGTGCAATATTGGGAAGTGGAGCCAGCACGGACTTTTAGTGCAGGTTCAGTGGCTTTTGTGCCCTTGTCTCTTCCCTGCAGGAACTGTTAGAGGTAGCCGTGATGCTCCCTGCAGGGCATGTGCTCCTGATCCCCTCCGAGCAGCCCTTGGCACCAGCCAGTTGCTTGGGTGCCGAGTCCAAATCACCTGTAATAAAAGACCTTATGGCAAAATGTAAATTGCAGTGATCAGTTGTGAAATTAACAGGTGCAGAGATGGATGGAGCTGTTTGTGCTCCTGAATTTATGATGCTCTTGGCTCCAGATTGCTCCACTACTGGGCGGGCTGATGAGATGTGTTGACAAATATTCCTTTTGCATTGTCAGCTCCTAAATTGTTTCTTTGAGGACCCTCCTTTACATAAAATGCAGATAAATTAACTAGCAATGGGCATTAACCAGCGCTTCTGAATTGCCCGTGGTGTTGTATGAACACAGCAGAAAGGCTCAATCAGGTACAAAAGGCACCTGCCACAGAGCTGCCCTTGGAGGGAGGAAGGGGTGAATAAATACGAGTTGACACAACCCCTGCCAGGCTGGGATTTTGTGGCAAATGAATCGGGGTCCAAAAACTTTGAGAAGAAAACTGTGTCAGACTGAACCAAGCAGGTTTTAGATTCCCTTATTAAAACAGGCATTTGCTGAGAATAAAAGTCCTGAAAATATTTGCATAAATTTGCCCTCAGTGTCTCCGAACTGAAATACTTCAGGAATGCATAAGAAATTGTTCTTTGGATATCTTTAAATTCTCACTAACCTTTCTCCCCATCCTCCTTTTTTGGTGCCTACAACATCATATGTTAATTAAAAGCAATATCCCTACATAGGGATAAGCTTGTTGAACTTATAGTAGTAGCATTCTTTTTAACCTAAAAGTTGTTAATTCATTCAGGGATATTTTTTCACCTCTTTCCAGATGGAAAGAGGCAAACTCTTATTGTTACAACACTTTCGCAACTTGGAATTTCTTCAGTTCTGCTATTTGAACATCCCTGCATCTCATTGAGTTGTATATATCACTTATTAGCCAGAATGCCTGTCCTGAACAAGAAAAGATGTAAAGATATCTCTTATATGTTGAGATACAAATTCCTGCTACACTCTGTTGCCCCTACATTGTATTTCTGTTAGGAATAATAGTAAAATAATAGTGATGACCTTAGTTATTTTCCAACTTTCTGCATTTTTGGATTTGAATGACTTTCTAGGCAGTTTTCGACTCTTACTATAGTGAAATACGGAGGATAATTTTTGGAAAACAGTCTTGGAGTGGGTGAGCCTTTGAATTTTAGCTGATCCGTGATTGAGTAAGTATGGATCAGAGGTTCTTTTCTGCAGAAAGTTCATCTGATAATCCTTTGTCTTCATAAAATCTTTCTTTTTATGAATTTCTGAATAATGTTATTCTGCATGTTAACAGAGCCTGCAATGTATGTGCACATGGCCTATTCCTAGGAACAATATGAGCAATGTGGGGAAAACTTTAGGAAAAAATAAGTTGAATTACTAATTTAAATTTTATTTGGATTTTTTGAGCATTCTTAGGGATTAAATCTTGTATTTGCTGATAATGTTGAATACACAGCTCTTTAGAAGATTTAATTCCAAAGAGAACATCATCAACCCACACACATAGAGGAAGCGGGAATGGTGGCTATTGGATGCCTGTTCCTCATTCAGTGAATTGGGATTTTGGGATACGGATCTTTACACCATCATGACGTGCAGCAGATGATGCTGTTCCACTCCACACCAGTACCTCAAGGGTTTGCAGAAGGGAAAAGACGTGCAGAAACCTCCCAGTTCAGTTGCTCTGGAGGTTGTGCATATGTGCAGGTGCAGCATGAGGAACAGACATCACTACCTATCTCCCTATAGACCCTCTGCCTCCCTATTATCTAACCTGCTCTGTCCTTGTATCTGATGTGATATGGATCTCCTCAGTTGAGGCTCATGCATCTGATAGATCTCTTAATGTCAGCAAAATTGTGCTGATCTTGGCATCTTATTACCTCAGGAAAGAGAGTTTTACAGAAAACTAACTCTGCAATTCATAATTTATTTTTTTTTTCCCCCAAAATAGAGAATGGTTCTTGCTGTGACTTGTAAATGAGTACAAGGAAGTTTTTGTAGGATGTGCAATGTGCCTCCCCTCTGCACCCCGCTCTGTGCTCTCGTCTTCCCCATGCATTGCTATGGTGGATTCCCGGCTTTCCGAGTGTCCGGAATTCCTGCCTCCTGGCTTTCCGAGTGTCCGGGTTCCTGTCGTATCCCGCTGGCCGTGTGAAAGGCACCATATGTTTTCTGGCAGGGTGGCCTCAGGCCGTGTGGCCGGCTGGGCAGCAGGTCCATGCGCCGGCCCCGGCCGGCTGCGAGGGATATTCTGTTCCTGCCATCTGGCTGCTGTCTCTTAAGAGCAATGGAATAAGTCAAAGCTCTGGCTCTTGGCAGCTGGAGGGCCTGGTGGGCATCTGTGAGGCTGCCTGTGGAAAATGAGCTTTCCAGACCTGCCCTGCGTGTGCCTAAGAATCTAACCAGAAAATTTCTTCTTGCAGTTGCAAGGGCTTCTCGTGTGCTAATGTAGCTGGTATTATTCCTAAGCTGCTTCGGTATCTTAACTGAAGGAGGAAGTCATTGCTTGTTGTTGGCGTATGATGGAATTATGCGTTCCATGCAACCTTAAAAGAATTTAAGAAAAATTACTCCTTTGTACTGATTGAAATACTGGTTTTCCTTTTTTGATATGAGAACATCTTCTGCATACAAAACTCGGCACTCTGACCCTATGTTCCACTTCACCTGCCACTCTATTCTTCATCTATGTTGAATATGAATAGTCAATCTTGCAGAGAGGATTTCACCCACGAGACAGTGTATGCAAAATATATTCACTGAGAAGCTCTTTTATTCCTGGCTAAGATCATTTCCATGTACAATTAATAGACATCTGTGTATTAAACTGTCTGCCATGTAGTTCAAATGCATATTTTAAAACAGGTGTTGTTTTCAGAGGTTTATCTGTCTTATTTTCAGTGTTGTCTTCTGTTCCTTATGCCCACAGCTTTGACACTTTACTAGGTTATGCCTTGACTCTTGCAAGGGAGTATTGAAGTCTTGTTGATGATAGCTGAAGAGAACAGTTAATCTTTTTATATTTGTTTATTACTCCTATCCATGAGGTAACAAAAACAAGGATTAGTGTAACTGTTCCTAAACGCAGAGCTACTGTTACCATTATAGATGCTGTTTTACTGAGCGAAGCTTGGTTGCAAATAGACATCTAGACCCACTTGAATGATCCATCGTGGCCTCCACATCTGCCACAGCAATGGCAGGAGCCCAAGCAGCAGCCACGAGCCCAGGGGCAGAGGTCTGGAACACGAGCGGAGCGCTCGGCATGGGTGCGGATGCAGTGGAATTGGCCCTTCTCTACATCTCCCATGCTAGTGCCTGGGAGCAAGCTTGACTCTTGTTAAAATTCTCACTTCGTATTTTCTTATTTTATCCTTAGCTGCTTTTAATTTCCTTTGAGATGATCAATACGGCTTTTCAAAGAGAACGGTTCTACTGAGACAGCTCTGTTCATTTAATAAAATGCACGTGCAATAGACTCTATTTGTGCTGATATCGTTGAATTTGGATCTCAAAAAATATGATTAAGACTTTTGCCTGTGACTTCAGGAAAGACTGTGTTTATATTTTCTTTAGATGAAAATGGGTAGGTGTTTCTTGAGGAGTGCAAGGTGGTCATGAGCAAGGCCGTGCTCATCCTGACAACCTTTGCCTGGTCTACCTGCCTCTGGACTGTAAGTGGGACTGTCCTGTCACAGCCAGGTGACAAGGGAGCTGCTCATGGTCATTGTGGCCATGGTTGGGTATTACAATGGTGAAACCTCACTCTTGGGTCGGTGTCAAAATCTAATTAAGCAATCCTTGTCCTTTAGGAAAAAAACTTCTGAAATCTATGCTATGTTTTAAGGTATAAGGAGGTCACAAAAATGTTTGCTAGCAAAGTAGAACGTGGTTGTGATTGTGCCTCCTCTCTTGCTGCCCTGCTGCTTTCGAGGAGTAGAAAATTGTGTCTTAATGACAGAGATGCTGATGACTGAGACCCCAAAACCCAAAAGGTGCCTAAATGTTTGTGTATAGATGGCATGTGAAATGTGTATCTTGGCTGTGGTGCCTAAGGAACTACACATTTTAGGTTGAGAGGATTGAGAAAACTGAGCAATAACCTTTCTTAGGATAAAAATGGGTACAGCAAGGCTCGGGCAGACACATTGCACTGATCCCAGGTAAATCATGTGGATAAATGATCATTTCCTCATGCATAAATTAACCAGTGATATTTTTCCCTCCATTTCAAACTTTGATTTGCCAAACTAAGACTATAAATCAGTTTTAATTCATAACTGTTGTCAATCACTATAATAGACCTTTGTCTTCTACACCTTCATAGAACAGTAACAATTTATCATCTGCTAAATTGCATTAAAAAAAAAAAACTCTTTGGTGTTATATTAACCTGTGAAGCAGATTCTTTCTGTTGATTTTGATTATATGAGCTGCAGTGGGGAATTTCCAGTCATCTTCTGTCTGAAAGCCTGACCATACCTAATGACTCACTTGTCTTTAATGAATGCTGCTTGAATGAAAGCAAATTTAAGTCAGAAGGAGCATGCAAGGATGATTCACAATTTAAATTCAAGATCGCACAGCCATTTAACAATATCAAACCAAAATGTTTTCGTGTCTTTGATTTAAAACAGCTTCCTTGTGAATAATTGCATTCTTGTAGCTCTGCTCTTACACTTAACTGTCCAATTTCCAGGGCAGTTGTCCCTTGAGGAAAAATTGCTGCCTAGCTCTGTGCTCTGGGAATTGTCTAATCCGAGGTTACCAAATGCTTGTTAGAAAGTTCACGAGCAAGGGACAAAACTCAAATGTGAAGATTTTTCTGGAAGAAGAACAGGAAAGCAAGAAGTAGAATGTGGTCATTCAGGGA
>NW_010581745.1:27872-40851 GCF_000705375.1 Tinamus guttatus | reverse complement strand
ACTAAGGCTCCAGAAGCCAGGATCCAGCATTGGCAGATTAACTGCCTCTTCAGTCCATGTATGGTGAGAATCCAAAGAAAATATTATTGCTTGTCAATGTCCTCATCGCTGAAAACCACCTAGGCTATGTTAGTAGTTGTGCTTGGTATTACATGCAGAATTTCTTTCAAAGTATCAGAGAACTAGTTTATTATTCTTTTCTGGTTTTGTTTAATTGCTTGAAGTCATCTTTGTTATCTCTACCCATATTAGATGCTTCTTGTTTCCTTCCAGTGGTTCAGGCTACTCAGGCATAAGAATTGAATGGCATTATGGTTCAGCTACAAGAGTTTTACATTAGCCAAAATACGAAAAACAGATTTATAGTAGTTTACATAAAGCCGGAGATTCTAAATTGTATTGGCGTGTTGCATTTAGGGAAATCTCTCGCTACCACTGTCCATGTGTGGAATGTAAACTGATTCTTTTACGTAACTCTCTTGAGAGCTTACTCCATTCAGGGAAGCACATTAAAGTCTAAATTATTCAGTGTACTTTGCTTTTCATGTGCTAGAATCAAATATGGCAAATAAATCCCTTCTTATTTATTATCAATGAAATAAGTATGAGTGTTTTGCCAATAGAAATTAAGTTTCATCTAGATTTTTTTTCTGTGTATCTAGCTTTGACTTTTCATAGTGAAGTGAGACTTTTAAGGGACTTTTTCACTGTTTTGTATATTCTATTTCACGCGAGTCTTTACCCTTACTTACGTAGTTTGGGTGCTACTGCAAGAGTGGTGTGAAAGCTACTCGCAAGAAAATGCATAAAACAATTACTGGCTTTCTGGAAAGTTTTCCAAATAAAGATAACTTTTTACTACAGTGCGTAGTACTTGGGAAATACATTGAGGTGAGAGTAACAACTCGGGGTTTGATCCTGCTAGAACATGAACAGATACAATTGTCAGCAGTTTATTCTCTCGAGAAATCAAATGTAAAAGAAAAGATAAAGACTGAGAGAGGAGAGGTGGGAGGGAAAGCATGACAAAGGTGAGTTGATTTCTTAAAAGCCAGAATAGAGCTAAGTAGCAGCAGTTGACTGGGAATCCAGCCAGGGCTTCCAAGTGTCCTGCCTGCTGCTCTACAACAGACATCTTAATTTCATTTTTCTAGTATTTGTAGTTTGAATTTTCTTTCTTGGCAGCTGCATGACAGGGAGCACAGCATTTCAGCTGTGCTTGTGTACAGTGCAGGTCCTTTCCATGTGGTATCCCATAACTGATGCTTGGGTGGCAGAAGGGTCAAAACTCTGAGGTCTTCATGTGCTCAATTGAGTAGATACCCCAATATGAGTCAATACTCTTCTGATCATTGCCTTGGTGAGGGATTTTTCCATTAAAAATCCTGGGATTTTCCAGATGAACGTGCCCAAAGACAGGGCAGGGTGAAGAGCGAAATGCTGCCCGTGCTGGTCACGCTACAGCTCTGTACCTTGGCCCATAAACCAGAGCAGAGGTTTCCGTAAGAAATACTAGCCTTGATGGAAACTGTTCATCTTTGAACAACTTAGGAAATTAAAAACTTTTTTCGTGTGTGTGTATGTGTGGTTTTCTCCCCCTCTTCTCCCCACCTGCTGCAAACCTCCAAGCAGGAGGTATTTGAATCTTGTTCCTTGCAGCAGCAAAGGCTCAACAGAGAGCTCTGGCATGGGAAATGGGAGCTCTCTTTTGTAGACAGAATACTGAGCTCTGTCTTCTGTAAGAACTCATTTTAATGAAGACTTTGTGGAATTAGCTCTATAGGTATGTTTATTTTATGGACACAAGTACTGAGATTCCTCAGGTGAGAGCAGTAAGTGGGAGTATTCTCCATATTGCTATGATTTTTACAGAGTTTGCTATAATGACTAGAACTTTTTGCATTGCCTTCCTTTTCCTCCTTTCTCTCTTCTTTCATGTAAATAGAAGTTGTTACTCTTGTTGCAAAAAATGGTGTGTTCCTGTAGAGACTTAGCTTTCTCTGCAGAGGAAAGGTAGCATTTACTGGCTCATGTGGAGCCTGTTAAAAAAGCTGTTAGATGTGTATAGCTCTTTCAGCCTCTTACAGTTGTTTTTTTTTTACCCCTCTCTGACCTGAGAGTTTATGCATGGCTTCAAATTTAGTAATATCTGCTAAAACAGGCATCTGTTAGAAATCATATGCTGTACTACAATTCACTCCTAATCAGATTTGAATTCAGCTGGAAAATTGAGGAAACGCTGTTAACTTTATGCAGTCTGTGTTGATTTTCTAGACCTGGCTAACGAGCACCTTGCCAGGGCAGACAGAGGAAGGGAGGCGCAGTGATGGCAACCAGGTTTCCTTTCCTTTGGACGTGAATGTGCAGGAGATAGTGCTACAAATCCTATATGAATCCCATTCCTCAACTTTATTGCAAAATACACATTTGTGCAAGTGGAAACAAAACATCGGCTGCTTCTTGCTGGTTTGCAGACCATGTCGGTTAGTTCAAGCCATCAAGGGTTGTGTTTTATAGCAAAATGGTGACCTGAGCAAAGTGTGGCTGGTCCTGGCTCCTGGAAGTCCTTGTGGGGTTGACAGTTGTGTTTTTTGGCTCTGCCCCCGGGACCTGACCAACTCTAGATAGATGCAGAGGTCTGGAGTAACCTTTTTAGGTGAAAAACAGATAAAACAGATTTTAAAAAAAACCAACAGATTGGGTCACTCTTCATGCTCTGTCTGACTCATGTCTGATTAAAGCAGGTTGTCTCCACTGTACTTCAGAGGATGTATTGATGAACACTTGTAACTTGTCTGTTTTCTTTCCTGATTTATATGGAAAATGAAGCCAGGATTATAAATTCCTCTTCCTGTTTAAGAGTCTACAACGGATCATTAGCCACAAAAACTGCATCACACATTTCCATGTTTCTTACCTGTTGTCAGAGGAGTTGCTTTTGTGTATACACCTATACATCTACACATGCTTATTTAACCACTGACAAGTAATTCTTTTTTCTGCTGATTTTTATATGTGAATGGGAAAACATGGCTTCAGAAGAGGCAGTCTGTCTTGTTCTGCTCAATTGCTATTAAAAGCAAACATTGCTACTATAGTATCTAGCATGCATGTCAACGGAGATGTAATTTGAAAGAACATGGATCTCTACCAGCTCTTGAATTAAGCAGGACTTGTTTTATATACGGATAGGAGCCTCAAAGTGTTTTTTTTTAAACTAGATACAGTTTTCCTACATTGTTTCATGAGTTATCAAAAATATCATTCTCTTCAAAGTTGATTTAAGAAGCTTGCATAGTTTTAATTAAGAATGTTGCTGATATATGTTTTATAAGACAGCAGCAAAATTCTTTTACTTTTATAAGGCTGACCATTCAGAAAAATCTGCAGAATCACCATAATTTTCCATTAGTTCACAGGACTTTTTCATAAGGAAAGATGATATTTTAGGAGAATGTAGCTTTGGGAATTGCTATGTTGCCAATCATTTGTACAGGGTATGGATATTGTCTAATATTGCACATAATTCTGCACTGGATGTCTAAGCTGGGTGTTTAAAAATATTCAAAGTATTCAAAATATTTCAAAGTATTGAAACATTGAAAATATTTGTCTTTTTTGTTTGTTTTTGTTTTTCTGTGCAAGCACTGTTTAAGTAGCAGGTTTCTCTTGGCAGGGACGTCCAGAGCCGGGTGTGAGCTGTGTAAAAGCAGGATTGTTACAAGCAGAGGGAAAAGACCCTGACATGAACGTTTACAACTGGAGTGAAGGATCCCTCCGAGCATCGTGTGAGAGGAGGGAGGGCACTGAGGGAGAACCATGGTTCGTTTAATAAAATTGCAGCGAGAGAGCTGAGAAGATACAACTGGTAAAGAGACCTAAATAACGCAGGGTGGCAGGGGGTAGGATGACCTGTGACGGTGGTGGCTTCCACCGATGGGCTCTCGTGGTGTATTTGTGTTTACGGCTGCTGTGCGTGGTGAGAGGAGAGGCACACAGATTTGAGGAGCTCTGATGATATAGCAGAAGCATTTGAGACCTTTATCTCAGTTTGTGTCTTGCAAGGGATTTCCTAGTAATCAGGCTTTTTATTCAGCCACTTTTTGAAGGGTTATTGTTGCCTGGATGTCTCCTTTCCTTTTTTTTTTTTTTTTTTTTTTTTTTTTTTTTTTTATTAGTGGTCATTTTTGCTTTTTTAATATCTTCTGATGTCTTTCCTTTTGGCTTCCCATTGTCGCTTATGAATTGCCCATTCAAACATACTGTCCCGTGCTGAAATCCATTGGGAAATTCTTTGACTTTTATCATTTTTTTTTTCCTGCCAATATTTTTTTCTTTTCTTCCCCCCACCCCAATTCAATCAATGGTGATTCTTTATCACCCAGTAGCTCTTTACATTTGGAGCACTGAGATTATATTCAGCAAAATCAGCATGTTAAGCTTCAGATTCCTATCGAGAGCTGCTCTGCCGATGCCGTTATCTCCCCGTATTTTTCTCTTGCTGGAATCTTGTGCTGAGACTATCACTTATTATCTGCTTCTGTCCTCTCCCGGAGTAAAATATTTTGGGAAGACCTTAGTTATACGGGGGTTTTGCACCCATGAAACGTGAGCGTGGCCACGTCCTGGGGCTGAGCTGACCGCACGTGTTCCCATGGTAGCGTTAACTTAGGCTGCCATTGTGCTTATCTTGATTTAAAATTCAAAGAATTGAGGAGAAAGGTGAAATAAGTCAAGGCAATGTAAGAAGTGCTTTTAAAAATATGAGCCGAATTCAGCAGATATACTGCTCCCTCCAAACCGCTCACTTTTTTTCTTATCTTCATACACTCATTCAATTTAAATCATGCCTTTTCACAGTATTTTAGAGGCATCTTCAGAACACCAAGCAGGAAATACTTATGATTCTACATTACAACCAATGCTTGGTTGTAATTATAATGCACTCTTTTCCATCTTAAGCTGTCATCAGCAGCAATATTCTCTGCAGCAGTAAATTTAACAATCTAAACTTTCGTCTTGTGTTTTTAGCTAAACCTGCCACATTCATTTCCAGAAGTGTGAGAGCAGCAAATTGCTGCTCCAAAGGCACTATGGCTTCTCTTCCCACCATAATTCAGCTGTTTATTGCTTGTGGAGAGGAGATCTTCAAGTCTTGCTCCATTCTCTATAGTCAGCTTTGAAGTAAGTCATTGATTTTAATTCAAACCATCATCTTCCACTAGTTTTTTTATGCATTTCTGGCTCCATCTTTCTCCACCCCTCTTTAAAAACAGCCTTATTCTAGTTACAGGTGTTGCAGAGCAAACCTGGTTGCTCATTCCCAGTTGGAATATCCACAGTTTTGGGAGGCGGTTGGCAGGACCATGGGCCCCACCAGCCCTGTCCAGGACCCTGTTCCAGCCCTGTTCCTGGCCACCGCTTGCTCGGACAGCAGCCTCAATCCATTTTATAAATGAGGAAACCTAGGCAAATTTTAAGAAAACTTCACTCAGCTTCTGCCATTATTTACCTCCTTCTAAGGTCCAGTGGATGAATGAGGCTTCGTCTGGACCATCTTTAAAGGAGTTTTTTGATACAGGGTGTTAGAAATGTGGTGATTGGCAGAATAGCAAGATGGGGAGTCCTGTGGTCCTTTGCATCTCTCTGTATGAATAATGTAACATTTTTTTTCCCCTCTTACATAATACAGAAGATAGGCCTCCTTTTCAAAGGTGCAAAGAGAAATCACTAATGGTTATACAACTTGAAAATTCAAAGAAATATAGCATACATTTTTTTTACAGATGGATTTTCTGTTTGTTCAAAAATAGTCATTTCCAAATATTGTCTTTCGGTTATGTTCCTTTCCCAATTCCATATGCCATGTCTGTGAATAGGATGTTATATGTCTTTCCATTTCATTTGCTGCTGTGGGCAATGAGATTGGTGTATTTTTTGAATCTTTGTATTAAGTCTGTAATATGCTGGCCGTCTTCAGGTTCCCATTATGACAATGTAAGATTTGTCCTTACGCTTCTAGAGTGTCTCAAATTGCTCATCGAGTCATATTAATATCATTTTGCTTTCTATTCTATTCTGTATTTATATCCTTCTTTAGGGCACTATTATTCATGCTCATAGATTTTAGTGTTACATTTTTGCTGACAAGTCCCAAATCTATTTCTCAGCACCTGCTGCCCCAGAGCTGCCTCTCTTGGCTGCATGACTGTTTTTATGACATTCCAGTTTGGAGAGATGTCATCAAACCTTTGCAGACAAGAATGAGTTGTAACTCAGTTGTCTGAATATTCCTCTCTATATTTCTTCTTTGTCATTGACTTTGTAGGGTGAGTGCAAAGTTGGACTTGCTTTACCTAGTTACACATCTTTACAGTTATTTCTAATATTTCTAATATGATTTCATTATTATAAATATTGATATTTATACACTCACTGAGGTCTCAACCAAATGTTATAGGGTGCTGAATTGTGCATGAGTGTCTTACAGTATAATTCTTCTAAACAAATTAAAGTTATAATTGGAATAGATTCAACAGGTAACCATGCTGAACAGGCAGCTGTTGCATGAAGCACATGTTAATACAAGCAGGTGTTTGCTTGTGTTCAGGCAGAATGGACAGAATATATCCTCCTTTGATAAAATTAACCCCACGTTTGACAGCTGTATTACTCTTAGTTGGTTTAAAGACATCTTTATCATCCTAGCCCTGATTTCTGGTGTGGGACGTTGGGAGAGGAATAGATGATGCCATGTGGCCTTACATAGCTTTATAGTCAACAGATCATCCAAGTGTTGGATGACTTAATTTTGTACTCAGTCCAATGCTGGTCTCAACAGTTGCCTAAGATTGGGGGAACAAATCTGTCACCCCAAGTTGCCTGTTTCACGTGGTTCATACGGATGCTCGCTGGCCAGTGCGCTTAAGGTGTGTAAAAATGAGTTGAAACTCTGCAAAGTGCCAGGGAAGATTCCCAAGTGCAGGCAGGACCCTGGGGTTTGGTGCTTTGGGCAAAGACAAGCTGGATGAGTCCATAAAATTTTCACCAGAGACATGTAGAGAGTCAAAGAGAAGATTTATCATAAATGTTACCTCTAAATGTTCTAGTTTGCAATGCTAAAGTGCTTACAATTAATTTCTACTGTGTGATTTTGTGTGGTTAAATCTTGAGTAGCTAATAGTTTTTGGAAAATATTTAACTTTACTTGAGACTTTTATCTTCTCTTTTGCTGATTTCTCTTCTGCATGTCTCCAGCCTGCACTGTTTATGGGAAAAATGTAATTCTTTCTTATCACACTTCTATCGAGAGATCTCTGCTGACTTTACTGGAAAGAAAAAGGATTGATTTAATGCTTATACTGTCTGCTTGCATAGTAATTTGCTCCACCTGGGGGTTCTCTACAGTTTCTTAAGTCTAGGCTTTACATCTAGCCCCTTTGGAAAAGGAGCTGTTACGTTCTTATACGTTATTTGACTATACTTCAGGCTCATATATTGTATTTCTTCTGAAAGTCCAAGTTTGGCATTAATTCAGTCCCTAAAATTTTTAAGCACAATTTGCAGAGGAACTTCAAATCAATCCACAGTCGGAACAGCAGCAACATAAGCTCGGTCTAGAAATCCGTATTATTCAAAGAATTATGCCCTGCAAAATCACAGTAAATGCACCATTTCTGGTTGCTTCCGACTAGCTGTAGGAGTAGAAAACTCCTAAAATGAAAACAAAACGTGTTTTGTTTCAAAATACGCCTCCCAACTGTTCAACACCAGAAAATAGGAGTAGATTACCTGTTCAATACTTGGTTATCCTTCAGCTTGCTGTACTTTTTACTGGTGTACTTGATGAAAGCACTTCACTATCTCTGAGAGAGAATTATAGTCCCTGTATTTTAACTCCCAATTAATTTATGCTTTGTTATGATTATCAAAAATTGTAATAGCATGCCAAACATTTTGCTACTGAGTATATTCTAAAATGAGTGGATGGTAATTGTTTGTAAGTCTATGGAATTTAATTAAACTGTGTTTAAAAAAAAATCAAGTAAATAAAATGTTTACAAATGGGTACATAAATATGCATAAACTGTAGGAGGCAGCCTCTTTACAATGCTGGGCTCGTCTCTTTGCAAAGACGACATCCAGTACAGCATGTCTCTGATAATTACACTTTGGCTAATAAACAGAAATGGGAAGGATGCTTATTTTTAATTATGTTAATGCTATTTTTTGATATGTTCAGGAAAAGTGAAAAGAAAGAATTTCTTCTGAAGGAATTGAAATTTAATTTACAGAGAGTTTGACACTTTTTTTTTTTTTCCCAAACAATATGTAAGTTTTAACACCCTGATTTCCACCCCCTTTCCACAAAATTAGATAACTGCTAAGAAAGGAAAAGCTTTTATCTTTTGCACAAAACATAGGGCACATCTAAAATCTGCACTAACCACAGGGGGTTTCTTAAGGGCCTGATGGATTGGTTGTGCATCAAACAGATTCTGCATCTCTACAGCAGGTTCTATTTCAAAAGATGTTATTCATCTTTAACTATAGACATATATGCATATATATGTGTGTATGTAAGCATGTGGGATAATGTTCATGGACATATATCTCCCTCTCAGTTTAAAGACCTTTAGCTCTGTAAAAAATTTGCCAAAGGTGAATTAATGGCTCAGATCTAGATGTGGATCTTTATTTTATTTTTTTTTTTGTCTAACATTGAAAAAGCCAGAGGGAGTTAAGGCTCTGCACACAGTTGTAGTAATTGGGTTTTTGACAGTTTTTAAAATGCTTGGCTTGGAAAAAGTAATAATAAAAATAATAATAAAAAGAAAAATCCAGAGAAGCAATAGATTGTTGGGGATTTATCCATGTAAATTGGCTTTTTGGGTTCAAATTGACTTTTCAAAAATGTCATGAAATAGTCACAAATGAAACGAAGTTCTATTGCAATTGAACATTATTTTTTATTTTCTTCAGGAAAAAAAAAAAAAAATGAAGACCCAGAAACAGTAAAAGTCAATTTTACAATAATAATAATAAAAAAAGTCTAAGGTCTTCCAAAATACACAGGACATTTTTCTTCTGCTTCTCCCTCCACAAAAAAAAATTACTGATAGAACAAGTTTCTTCAAGAAATGTTTGGATGTGTCAGCAAATATTATTTTTAACCAGACATTTTCTATGGATCTTTAGCTTAAGTAGAGCTTGTATTGACCAATTTAAGCTGAGATGTGGAAGGAAGGATGGAGTCTGAATTATGGCTCATATTTATCCCATACTAAGTTTATTGGAAATATTTTTTTCTCATCTGAAGTAGAATTTTGTGATTTTGTAACTTAGCTTGTATTATTACTACTATTAATTTAAAAACACTTGCAAGTAAGTAGGCTCTAAAACCTCGCTTTGAAATAACTCTGTAACAAAGAAATTCTGGTGCCTTCCAGTACAACTGCCTGAATCACATATTTGATGAAGAAGCAGCTCCTGCTAGATCCACCAAGCATCATTTTGCTATTCCTTATCCATGCTTGATAGTCTGTACTCTGCTGGAATTGATATTTATAGATCAAGCTGCCCAAAGAGATGGACCAGTCTGAACTTCAGCAGTGCCTTTCCATATAAATATGTATTTATGTTTAGTTGTGTGTATGGATATATATTTATTCATACAGGGTTCACTGTACATTTACCATGTACTATTTTTCTAAATACTTTTACAAAAACACATATATATGTACAAATGTGTGTGTGTGTGTATATATATATATATATGTACTGTTAGCTTCCACTCTTGTCATCTTCCTTCCTGCTATTTTTTCACAGATAATATATTCACCCAGAGAGACCCTAGTGCCCCTCAGTTCTCATTTATTCCTATGTTGGCTGCAAGCAGCTCTATTATTCATGGAGAGCTTCTGCATGAATTTCTTTTTAAAAATATTAAACCAGTTTTGTGTTTTCATGTATTGGCTCTATATTTGCCTGAGTAACACCCATCAACAAGCAGCTGGAGAAAAAAATTATATGCTATGTCAATGGTTATTTGATTAAAAACTGTGTTCACTCTTCAACGACCTCTTGTGCAAGATGTATAAGGAATGATAAAATGACCACTTAAAACTTATGGGGAATAAGATCCATCTCCGTGTGTTGAAGAGAAGTTCTGAAACTCCGCTTGGGATGAATTTCTTGGTTTATTTTCAGGAGCACTCCAAAGAATTTGTTGTTCCTCTCTGAGTGACTCCCAAACTAGGACAGTTGGCAAATTGGGTAAAATATTTCAGCAGATAATAATGGATAATACTCTGTTTTTGTAGATTTTGTTCAATAATGTAAAAATGTATTCAAGGTGAAGAAAAATCCTCACTGTTAATAATAGTGCTGTTTCCAAGTTTTAATGAGACTCCTTGGGCACCCAGCAATGCGTAGTGGTAGATCTCATATCTCATTAGAGGACTTGGGCTAACATCAGGAGCAATTTGGATTAAACCAGAGTAAAACCAACATGCTCCCAGAATCAAGGCACCTGGTTTCAGAAAATCCTGAAAAAAGATTTTCTTCTTCTTAAATTTGTTATTTTTCCTGGGTTAGGTAAAATTTAGTTTCAATTCTAAAAAGGAAGGTCATGCAGATTTATGGATAAACAATGTTCCCAATAAACAATTTGGAAACTAGTTTTTACCTTTACGCTGATTAAGAATTTGAGTATTTTTCTTTCAAGTATATTGTTGAAAAATGTGACTTCACAGAAGTTTGATCGTGAAGTTCATATTGTTACATGAAGTTACATTGTTATAAGTTATCTACTGCTGTGTGGTCAAGATATGCAGCAACAACCAACAGTATTTCTCATCCTTTGAAAAACTGATGCAAACCTCCAAAGAAATCAGATAAACAGAATATTGAGAGCAAAAAAGAGGGAGAATTTTGGGAAGCTCTCCGGAGAAGCGATTGCCTTGTGCCAGTTCCCGAGTCTTTACTCTCTCATGGACCATGGAGTTGATTTGTCTATCAGTGTTATGAGACCCTGCTCTTGATAAGTATCCAGTGTAAGCAAGGTAGTTCATGTATCCTAATTTTTGTCTGATCAATAGTAGGCTGGAAACAAATAGGGAATGTTGTTGGATCGTGTTGCTGTAGGATTGCCAGGCCTCAAATGCTGCATTTGAGATGACCAGGTGTGTGTGTGTTCTACAGTGCTGGGCATCCAGAAAAGGGTCTCACGGTCATGAAAATAGGAGGAAGAGGAGCACTATTTTTCCTCCATCGTTTCCATGTGGAATGTAGGGTTTTGACTGGTGCCACAGCAGATCTTGTGTTGTGTAGAATATCTAGTGACAGTTGTCATGTTGCCATCTTTACTGCTCAGGAAAATCAATATGGAAGCCAACGAGAAAATCCTCTAAATAAAACATGACATAGCTTGATAAGCAAGAGAGGCAACCGGGATGATTTTTAACTGGGGAATAGATATATGGTGATAAACCTGGCACCTGCTTGTGTGCTCCTAAATAGTGTTTTTTTTTTTTTTTTTTTTTTTTTTTTTTTTTTTTTTTAAATGAACAGGCTTAAGAAATTGCTGTGCTAATCAATAAAGCATGTGCCCAAGGGAAATGGAGGGCAATGACACTGACCACTTCTTGTATTACCCTACTGCTTTGGATGTTGTATCCAACACGTAGCTCACCTGTAAATGATACCTCTTGCCTCCCAAAATGGAGATGGACTCGTGGCTTCTGGTAGACGACCCTGGTTCCATTCCATGAGTGGAACCAGCTCATCTGGTCTCCAGTGTTGCCCATGGATTTTGTAGCTGACTTTACTCCCCTCTGCATCCAGCAGCAGCCTCTGCCATGCAATGCTGTAATTGATCCGTGTTTGGATGCAGAGGTTAAGTGTGAATCATCCAGACGACCACCAAAAGCAAATTTCTTCCAGGGAGGCAACACTTGGAGAGGAAGGGTGAGGAGCTTCCCCTGACACCACTGGTGATGGGGAGCACTTAATATACCTGCTAGAATACAAATTTTACCCCAGGAGAATTTTTATCCTTTTACAGCTGAGAGCACCATGACATAAACGTGCTGTAAACAGTGAACTGCAGACAACCCCTGTCACTGTCTGTTGGCATTTCAGTTCTGGAAAAACGCTTTGATATGTCAGCAGCAAAGAGGAATACAAAGGAAAATATGTTTATTCTTTTAGTTTGCTGTAGCAGCTATATTGATTTCCTGATGTTCTGTTCCTAGGATGTCTCTTTTGCGGAGTGGAGGAGCCTGCCGTGTTTTAGGCGTCTGTTGGCGTCGTGCTCTGTCGAAACAAGTTGCTCCTTCTCAAAATTCAGCCTGAATGAATCTTTCACCTCCTCTCTGCACACAATAGGGTAGAAATAGGCTGTGTTCTCCCATGTTTTAGGCATTTATTTCATGATTGCTGTTATGCTGATGATTCTGTGTAAATTGTAATTACTTATATTAATTACCAAAGAAAACAGAGTTGGATTTTTAAAATGAATTTGACCAAAACAACCATTTGATGTTTGGTCCAACCAAGTGTACTCTTAATATTATTTTCCATTTTTATAATGTTTTTCTTCCAAGAAACTCACCTGCATACTGTGCTGTCTATGAGGTGTTTCTCCTACAAATTCAAGGATCCCAGAAGTACTTTAAAAAACATATGCATAATAAATAGAATTACAACTCTCCTTACTAAAAAACAGCTTCCTGGGAGGTAGAAAGGTGCACAGACAACTGCTTAGAGAATATTTTGGGGAAAAAAAGAGTGGGCATTTTGTTTAATGGCGGGAGTCTCTGGGGTGCATAAGATTAAACTTTGGCATTTTTAATTCAGCAACATTCATGCCAATAAGAAATCACTAAGCAATGACAAAAAAAAGTAGTTAAACTTATTTAAAAGTCAGAGGTTTTGAGTGATGTGAGCTTAATCTGCTGGTAGTTATCTCATGGGCTTC
>NW_010581745.1:0-23785 GCF_000705375.1 Tinamus guttatus | reverse complement strand
CTTTGCTCATTTATCTTTTCTTAAACTCCTCAAATACACATGCCTGAAAGCGTATTTACTTTTGAGTGTTCCTTCAGATCCTGCTCCACGTTGTTAGTGCAAGTTAAGCATGTGCCAGGAGCTGCTTTCCTAACTCAGAGCTGTACTTAGGAATAAAACTCAACACCATTTTGCGAGATTTTCTGCAAGGACTTTTCCCACCCACCGCTGGAGAAGAAAGAACCGTTCATCTCATGTTTACTAGAAGGGAGATATTTCCTAAAATCAATTTTAAGTGCATCTCTTGGCACATGAAAGATTTAGAGAAACTTAACGTGCATACCAATGTTTTATTAGTGCCTCAACTGGAAAGGTTAATTTGAAAATCATGCCCTCATCCTAATAATTCAGATTTTTTTTTTGTTTGCGAGAGTTGTTCAATAGTTTGTTTGCTAATCCAGTCACAAGCAGATGGTAATGAGTATTCTTTCTCCTTTTTAATGCCCTATTTCTCTCCCATCTGACCTGCTTCACTCTGCATTGGAGATTTCCTAGTCAGCTGTGTGTTGTTGAAAACATTGAAAAACATTTGGTTTAATATTAGAGATTCAAAGCCAGTTCTTTGGGGGAGGGAAAAAAAAGTAATGTAATATACAGAAGTCTTTTATGCCTTACAAAAATAACAAGAATTTCTTTGTAACTGTAGAGCAGTTGGCATCTTTTCAACATTTGCAGACATCTGACATCCCTAAGCTGGGCCATCCATCCAAATTCCCATCTTGAGACCTCAGTCCCAGGCTTCGGCTTAGGTTTCTTTGGTTGTCACCAAGGCTAGCAAAATAAACGTGCCTAAGCCCAGTTTTAGTCCATCAGAGGCTTAACTAGCCATAACCAGCACCTGTCTAGGCTCCAAAGACCCTGGCTCTGCATCCGTGCAGCTCGTTTAATACTGGAAAACAACAAGGATGCTGTGGATGGTACCACCATTGCCCATGGCTGTAGCTCTTTGAGATGATTGTCCAACTTGGGGGGAGAGCAGGAGAAACTCAGGATGCTTATCCTGCTTCCCAGAACCAGCAGGGACTCAAAGAACTTACTTTTACTTCCATCTTTGCTTGGAAGAGAAGCAATTGGAAAAAAGTCTGGGTTGTTTATAGCATTTTGTGGAGTTACTGTGGTGGCAGCGTATGACTGCAGCATATGCTAGACAGCACTCTGACAGTAAATGCATCTTTCTTGTTTCCCCCAAACATTTTGCTAATTGAGCAAGCTCTGATCTTAAAATATTAAAGAATTCATGCTGTTTGAGTTGGAGCTATGCTGGTAGCAATTTTGTCTGAGTTTTGAGTGGTTACAAAGAAGACAGATTAGATCAGAACAGTCAAATCAATCTATGGTGTCAGATTCTTTCTTTATAAATGTGAAGTTTAGAATTACAGAGCCTAATCACTTTTACCTCTCATTAATATGAGGCAGAAAAAAAAAGCTTTTAACTTAATCCTATAAAATTTATCTAAGAACTTTTTAAAAATACTCGTTCCTATATTTCTGGAAAACTTCTCACCCTTCAGATAGCTTGAAAGGGGGTAATTTGTTGGTTCGTTTTTAATGTCCAAGCTCATCTATCTTTCATTGGGGTCCTTTTCAGAGCGAAGCAGCCTAGGTGAGACCTGCTGCATATATTCAAGGTGCTTGCAAGAATAAAATTGCTGAAGAGTCAGAACAACATAAAGTTTGTGGTAATTAGCTGTTAGCATTTGAAGAAAGTCTATGTTATAAATAATTTTATAAATATTATTTAGACCCCATTTTACATATATTATTGCAGGTTTGGCTAAGGGGCTGAAGGTACCAATGTGCACTGAGGTGCCTGGTCTCTTGTGTGATGCTTGCAGATGTCCTGCCCAGATGCCTGTGGTTTCTGGGTTTGAAATATTTGGCTACCTGCTTTTAGAGGAGTGCAGTATTTCTGAACGCAACAGGATGCTGCTGCAAGGGGTGGAAATAGATTTTCTCTAATCGATCCAACCATGCTAATATTTGCTGTACCTGACCTGGCAGTCTTCTTGGGTATCCCTGAGCATCCTTCCTTTTGTGACTGGTAGGAGGGGATCTCTGTTATGTCTGAATTGGGACTATATATGTAGTTTGTGCTAAAAACCTTGACAAGTTTTATACAACAGGCTACGTCTTCATCTTGTTTGTACAAGGACAGAGAGGTGAGGGACCAGGCTGGTGTAAGGCTGTCTTCACTCCAAAGATTATGCAAAAAAAGGTCCTTGGTGTACCTTGTTTTGTAGAAGACAACTCATAACTTCGGACTTGGTCTGTCATGCTTCGTAGCCAATGTTGAGAGTTAGTGTTCTGAAATGCAGGAATTTTGTTGGATTTTCCTGCCTTTTGAAATGTTGGAGTGACTGTGTAGTACTTTATCTTCCCATAAATTTAATTTACTGCATTCCCTGACTACTTATAGTAGGTTTCCAAGAAGAAAGCTAATGTGACCTCAGTTGGTTTGCATAGAGTATTTCACTAGCCATTATGTGTAGTTTATGATTTAATCCATTTTAAACTCTTCCTGTAAGTACTTATATTTTTCACTTAATTGTATCCATTTGATCCTCAGCAGTCCTTCAGGAGACAAAGTTATTGGACCATTATCTACCCCGAAGCATTGATTTTGCGCTATATAAAGAATGTATGGATCTTGCTCTTTTACAGTGTGAGGACCTCTTTGTACTTGATCTTTTAAATGGAAGACTACTTTTCCCTTTGTGAACTTTAGTCTGAAATTTGCCCATAACACTACTATATTTCTATTTAGCGATAGCCTTTTTAGCCCTCATAACACTATGGTATTTGCATTCGCTTCATGACCTTCGGATTCTGGTATTTATAGTCTAATGAAGTGACATGCCTAAAACAAGAACAAGTGAGCTATTTACAGGATCTATTTGGATTTTGTTTAGGAAACCGTTTTGTGCCAGATGAAGTGAGCAAGGGTGCTGGCACGGCAGACAACCGGGTAAGCATTTCGAAAGGTCAGCGGCAGCAAACAGCTTCTCTCCAGCACTGTCACATTCACAGTGTGAACTACATCCCTGCCTTGGTTGCGCTAAAAGTCTGGAAGGAACTTCAGGAATTATTACAGCTTCTGGTTAAGTGATTCAGGTCACAGCCCAGATAATCTACTGCTAGGAAGCCCCGCGTGAGGCTCAGCATGTTTGCTGCAGCTAGGAAAACTGTAAGGTACCATCTGACCCCTATGGAAAGAAGGTGGAATATTTTCATCTCTTGGTGCCTTGAGATCCCACCTGCAGTTCTGTGGAGTCTGTGAAGCTGCTAAGTCTTATCTTTTAAACTTTTGTCCCCAGACACTGGCATGCAGGAAGTCACTCTTCCATCTTCCCTCAAATCCTTCTGCAAAATTTGCCGTTCACATGCTGAAGTCCTGAGGTCAGGAAATCCAGCAGTACCTTGGCTTCTGCCATCTGCTTGTAGAGATGCCCAAAGGATGAACAGGGCATGCGCGTTCATTTCCTGGAGGGAGTTCATCCATGGAGAGTATGAAAAGATCTGCTGCTCCAAGGATTCAATAAAATGAAGCAGAGAGTGTTCTTCTACTTGTTATCTGTTAACATCCTTATAGCAGAAGGTACAATTTAGACAGTTAAGGAAAGAAGGCAGAGTTGTGACCTCTTTGTTGGCCTGAGTTACAGAGGCTGGAATTGAGATTGCTTCTGAGGAAGCACCTGCATTGGGAACTGTGTGCAAGCCAAGGCAAGGTGAGTACCTTGCACGCAGAACTCCTGTAGTGATAATTAGCACCAAAATGGGTCTCTGCTTCTACAAGGGCCAGGTCCCACTTCTGTGTGCAGCACATTGACTCACACTGAGCCTCAGCTTACATGGAAACTAGAAGTTGTGCTTGGCACAAGCAGATAGGAAAGTTGTTATTTCCCTTGCAAATGCCTTTGACCCCTGAATGTCTTGCTCTCTGTGTACACAGCTTTTGCATATGTGGTTAGATATTATGGCCAGATTTGGTTTATGGTAGATCTTATGATTTCATGAGAGCCATCTGAACCACTGCATTTCTGTTCATCAATCTCATATACGGTGCCTTTTGCCTTACTGCATCAATGCTTCTCGGAAGATCTCGGAGCACTAAGATTTAGCCAAGAACCCACACAGCATTAAAGCAGCGAAAGGCTTGATGGCATCACGGTATACGAGGATCAGGCCTCTTACACTCTTTAAAACAGCAATGGTGTCCTCAGCTGGAAAAACACATGTCCTGTAAATCTAACACATTGAAGGGAAGTGTCGGATGTTCGTTAGTAGACCAGAAAGGGCAAGAGATCCAAGTTTTTCAGTAGAGGATTCCCTCCCATCTCAGATGAATATTTTGCAGGCAGAAGCAGATGGGTCTGTGATTGGTAAAGAGCATAATGTAAAATCTGTGTTGATATTTTATTTGTTTCCAGAAATCCCTTGTGTGTCATTTCTGAGTGAGTGTGCCTGCTGTCCTTCATCTATGGCGAAGTTTAAATGGATGCAGATTGAGCTTCTAAGCTTGTAAAAAGATCACTGATACTCTGGCTTCAGAAGAAAGTTTCTGTGGACTTGTGCGAGCTTGTTGTAGACTGCCCAGCAGCTTTGTGCACTCTCTTCTGCACCGATTGTGAATTAGGAGAACAGCAATATAAATTGAAAGGAAGGGCTTTCTAGGCCTCCTGAGATTGATGGGAGTGCTCATCTACATCTTGTTACTAATTAACTCTTGCCACAAATCTTGCGATTGTCACTTACAGGCTCTTGAGCGTTATAACCCTACACATCCACTTGCTCCTCTTCCTAGTTTCTCTGTGTTAATATTCAGCAAATCCATTTTCCATTCTCTGGTGTGCCATGGGCAGAACGATCACTAGAGCTGGAGGTTTAAGTCATTATGAGTGATACTACTATTAATATTTCTCCTACCGAGATGGTAGCTAGAAGCCGCAGTCACAGGCCAAGATAACCCTCCCCGGGTTTGGACACGGGCACTATTTCATGTTAAAGCAGTTGGCAGGACTAGGTACATTAATATGATTCCCTATTGGTAGTATGTACTGCATTTATCCAGAGGAAAAGGGAATAACGGGGAAGGGAGCGAATGCAAAGAAAACAGCTGTTCAGTGATCGTCACACTCTTCCTCTGGAGCATTAACTGCAAAACAGGGTTTCTCCATGCTGTACTTCAACTGCCAACATCTCCTGGAGGACACAGGTTAGCGAGCAGCAACGAGCACCGTTGCCTGCTGAGGAAAAGGGGAAGCAGCAAGTCATTAAACACGTGTATTTATTGATGTGGTGAGAGAATCCACTCATGTGCAGTACTGCTTGAGCTGGGTGCGTGCCTGTTTGGAGCTGCGTGTTCCAGGAGTTCTTGAAACCTGCTGAGTTTTGCAGACAAATGAGGTTTCTTGGTTCGCTGCAGGAGTTTGCAAATTGCAAGCAGATTTGCACGTGTGCTTCTAAATGCAGCACACTTGTATGGAGCCGTGGTTGGGTGTGTGACTGGGCAGTAGATTGGAGCAAGGTCTTGGCCTTACTCTTTGCTCTTTATTCTCTACCTCTTGACCAGGGTATTTTCTGCCTTAAGATTCTCTACCCTAACAAAATGATTATCCAGGGCATCTTTGATCAACACGATGACCTTAGAAAGGTCCTTCTGTGCTTCTTTCCCCTTCTAGGTAATGACAACAGCTACAAAGGGAAAATTAAGTAGTGATGTACACATGATAACCTTGAACTAGTTTGCACAGGTGGCAGGATGGGTCCTTCATTCTCCTTGTCTTTCAGTTCAATCTGTGCCTGTGTCCCAGCTGAAACTGAATTTCCTGATGGAGTGCTATGTGTGTCCTTCTCTCTATTTAAGCATTGTGCCCCATTTGGTTATTTTTAGAGTTAATCTGTTGCAGTGCCTCCTTCGATGGGTGCTTTGCTTGTATGTTTTTAGAAGAGGAAGGTAGGTTTATGCAGTCTAATATGTGATAAGTCATGCTCACATTAGTTTTACTTAAAATAGATCATGTGAGGATCTTAAAATAAGAATATTCCTAAGAATATCCGTTATTCTAAATACATTGTGATAAATTGTTTATCTGCTAATGCGTTCATCTAAATTGACATAAAGGTACATCAGTTCCTTGAAATGAGATGATGATCCATTTTATTGAATATATTTTTCTCCTACTTTTGTCTTCAAATTTTGAAGGATGTTCACTGCAAAGTTTAGATTGGATATAGGTTCGTTTTGGGACCTGAGCTTTTGAATGCTTTTGCACAGAAGTAATTTTTTCTTTTTTATTCTAAGAAAGAACTTGAGTTTGTTCTCCAGTAATAAACAATTCATAATAAGAAATATCACTGTTAATTTGGTGCCACCGTCCCTGAAATTAATAACATATGTTCTGGGCACAGTCTGCCATTTTGCTCCACATATCAATAGTCCTAACTCAATGCTCCTATGCCATATGTGAACTCAAATATACTCCCTGTGTCTAGAACTGATTTGTGTGTTCATTTTCCCAGTACTAGCACAATATTTTCTGCATGCTAAATGCTTTATGCTTTTAAACTTGCAATGAACGTTGCTACTATTTGTTCTAGAGTGCTTTATTTATCTAGCATGTTTTTATTTAATACAGTTTAAGTTTGTTTTCTAACTGTAGCTAAACCCTAATTGACAGTATCTTGTAGTGATGTGCCAAAACATAAGACAATTCTGTTATAAAAAATATTAAAAATACATAAATAGATTTACAAAAATGAATCCATTATAATCCATTACAAAAGCAATAAGAAATGGAAGAGAGCATTTCATAAAGCCATAAAACATGCCTCATGCAATTAACCTCACAACACAACCTAACTATGAGTAAATGATGCCATAAAATAAGCTTTGCCACCCTTAATCACAAAATTAACACGGCATTTTAAAGCACAGCTTTCATGTAAGGTGTTGCTAAGCACTGCTGAGGTTCACCTGTGATCAATTTAGCCTGGAATTGAAAGCAGGTGTGCTGCAAGGCTCCTGGGAGGGCTTGTGCTGTCCTCTGCTGTAGGTGGGTCAGCTCAGCTCTGGTGACCCTTGTCCATGAGGCTCTTTGTAATCCGAATGGGACAAGGTTGAGCCATAGTGGATGACAACCCTTGTTAGCAGGGGTTGGTGTTTCAGGCACCTGACTGTTACCCACGACTTGGCTGCTTTGAGGACAACTCACCTGAGGGTCAGGAGATGCAAGATGAGGACACGCGTAGGCTGCTGGTACTCGTCCTCTGTGCCATGCTCTTCTGTAGAGGTAGGTAGCAATTCTGTCCTCTTATCCATGTCTTATATGAGCTGCTCCTTAATTGGGGGAACTTTTAAATGTGTTCCTAGGGTTGGATGTGTGGGGTGAAGAGTTAACAAGTGCTTTTGCATGAGGTATGTAGCCGGTGTGCTGGATGGCAGCCTGGCCACCCTCCTGGGCTATTTGTCTGGAAGAGCAATATTGCTGGCATGAAACCGTGCACGTAGTTTTAGTGGGATATTTATTTATTTTTTCTCATTGCTGCCCTGGGATTGTATCCACAGTGACCCAGTGACAAGCCCGTTAACACGGGAGAGGGGAGAGAGGCAGCACGGGGATGAACCGCGCTCGACTGGAGTCCTGTGTTGTGAGGCTTGGCTAATTGATGTTAACGAAGGGCTATGAGATCCTTGCATAAAAGGAGCCGTGTGAGGCTGTGTAGTTTTATTGTTATGTTTATGTAACCCTGCAGTTGCTAGTACTGAGTTAGAATCAACCCATTGAGTGTCATGAGTGAGAAGGGTTATATAACACAAGACAGAAACAATCTACATTTTCATTTTCTTTTGTTTTTGCTGGGTGTGCATCATAGTTTAGCATATCTGCCCTGTATTGAGTCCAGGGTATGGTGAAGCACTGGGAGGCTTTCAGTAAAGGAGTATGTCAGGCTATATTAAAAGGACTGCATTTTATGATGTTCCTCTTCACTAAATACAGTTCCTAAGTGACAAAAATCATTCATTACTTCCATTAATGTACACAGCAGATTAGTTGTAATCTATAGATTTATAGGTGAGACTTTCGAAGACTGTGACTCTGATGGAACATTCTTTTGATGGATGGTTTAATATTCCTTTGCCATCTGAGATTAAGCAAATAAATTAGCTATAAATCTAATGTGAAAGTGAATTGAAACTTATAATAGATACAGGTGCATGGACCTACAAGAATAAATACAAAGCAACAAATTCAATGTACTAATGTAGAGTATCATTTTACCAGTTGCAGCATCCTCAGTCCAGTTCTGCACTTCATACTCATTCTAGGTACTTATGAAATAATGTGTCACTGAGAGTTACAGGATTTTGTGGGAATAAATCATTCTTATTTTCTCTTTGAATCACAATGGCAAGCTCACTACAGGCTTATAATAATAAAATGGAAAATTGTACATTTTTCTTTCTACAAATTCCAGATTTTTTGCTGTTGCTCTTAGTCCATTCTTAATCCATAAAAAAAAAAAAATTAAATCTGTCTTTCCTCCTGTCTCAGTTGCAAGAGCTGGTGTGTAGATAGTTCCTAAAGACTCTTGCCGGGCAGACTGCCACACAAAGGCTGAGGCTCTGCAAATCTTACCCCTTACTTAGGGTCTTTTTGTTTGTTTATTTTTCCTTTAAATTCCTTCTGCTGGGGGAGTTGTTCTGCTTATAAGTAATTGATTTAGACTGTGTTAAAACATGCTAGCAGTTAGCGTTCTCTTAGGAAAACTGGAATAATTAAGTTCTCCAAAATAGGCAGAAACGGGGTTTTGAAAATGGATCTTCTGCTCTTTTCCATGACAAGAGTAAAAGATGGACTGGGGAGGTTGTTTCCCTCTTTCAGAAGATGGTATTAGATACTGTACTGATAGTGGAGGGTAATGCCTGGAACTCAAATGTGGAGTTAGACGTTGCCTACAGCCCAAACTCAGGTGCCAAACCATCCTTGAACCGTGCTGAGGCTTTTCCAGTTGTTTATCCAGGAGGTTTATCCAGGTCCTGCTGAGTTGTGTCTCATCCCTCCGCCTTTGCATCACTTCTGTCACAGCCTGTTGTCCTAGGTGCTGTGCAACCTAGTGCTTTGAACCGATGTTTCATCTTTTTTTATGGGACTCCTCATATCAAACTGCTTTTCTGCTCTATGGATTATAGTTCCTTCCCCTCAAAGGAACCGGGACACTTGCTGGGGGAAAGCCAAGTTTTTCTTTAACCATGTATTGCATTGGAAATGCAGCCTGGAAGAAACCTTTTTGTAGCTGATAGTGAAAAAAGGGAAACGAATTAATGAGAGATTGAAAGAGTGCATGCCTTGAAGTCACTAACACTTATTTTTTGCGTGAAACCAGGAATGAAGGTCAGACTGAGTCTCAAAAATTCACTTATAAATGGTCATGCACCTCAAAAAAAATGCTAGGGCAATAAAAGATCAAATTATGAGTCTTATTTGCTTTGTTTGCTAATAAGAATAGTTGTTAAGATACAATATTTATTTTTAAAAGGGATAAGCTAGCAAATGCATATGTGCCAGGTGAAGATCCTGATGTACAGGTGCAGGGAGATGGGAGCATGGGAGGCGGTGCCTTGGGAAGCAATGCCAAGAAATGTGTTGTAGGCTGTTCTGAGGCTGCTTTACGACTGAGCTTGTGCTTTACAGCCCCAAAGAGCAACAGAAGTCCTCGAACATGCTTAACAGGAGCAGGTTACTTCTGGAAAACTGTAGATCATAGAAATGTTATATTGCAATAAAAACTAAGAACTTCTCATAACGCCCTTTTCCCTGAGCTCTACGGTGAGGTTGCAAGTCATAGTTTATTCTCCATATTTTTCCCCCCTTTTCCCTACTTTTGAAAACTCCTTTTACCTTTTAGGGCTTTCACATTCCAGGCCACCTTCTTGCTGCAGCAAACATAGAGAACTAAACATCAAGCAGGATTTGCTTGTGGAGTCATGAGGTGGCCTTCACGACACACTAATCCAAAGACCTGATACCAAATAGCTTAGACCATTGAATAGGCTCTAAAATTCAGAACTTCAAGAGAGCACCAGGGCTTCCTGTTCTCATCTTTGTGGTCCCAGCAAGAAAACTTTGTCCTGGTGCAGGTTCTATGTCCCATAGCCCTGACAGTGTCTGTGAATTGGCCGCTTTGTGGAGCTAAATATACTGTGATGCCTGCTGGCACTGTAGGATCTGTGTGGTCCTGAGGCACGGGAGAGGTTCAGATAGAGGTTTCCTTGGCCAACACCTCTGGAGCCTTAAGGTTATTTTACTAAACTGCAGGCTTTAAACTGAAGTCCCTGCAATTCCTGCCTGCATTTCCTTCGCCAGTGTTGGTATCCAAGAGGAATACTGCCATCGAAGTGACCATGTATGAGGTTATGGCTGGGTGAATCCACATAACCGTTTTTTTCCAGAAGCTGTTGAAGTTGTGATATCTGCTTTTAGGGGAAGACCTGGGGGACTGCCAACACGATAAGGCACCCATGCCTGTGGAAGGGTGGCATTTTCTTTTTCCTTTTTTGGCCAGAAAAGGTCTGGAAAGGATTAAACACCCGCGGAAGTCAAAAGAAGTAGTTGGGAAGGGGTTCACTCTTTAGGTGGGAACTGCCTCCTCCAAGAGCAGCCCTTGGTAGGGTTTCAAAGCAGCCACTGCCTCCCTGGCCCCATGGTTTTTAGGGAGAACTGCTGCTGCTCAGGGATGGAAATCACTCGGATTAAGCGCAGCTGCTGCTGCTCCTTCCCCACCACTTTTGTCTTGCTGTTGCCAGTGGGCAATGCCTCTCTGCGTGAGTTACTTTGGACAGCTAAAATTTCCTCCGTTCATTTTTGAAAAGATCATTTCGTGCTGCGAAGTGACTAATTTTTAAGCGGGTGCCAGCTAGTTCTTTTGCATTCTTCAGATATTTCATGCAGCTTTTATTGCATTTGTAAAACTGAGCTCTTTGGGCGTGTTTATCCTGAGCTTATGCACAGGAGAGCAGATTGTCACTAACCTAAACTCATGTATTCAAGGGAGCATGTATTCAAGGGAGCTGGAAGGGAACTCCTCCATCTTTGCACACAAAAATCTACATTTTAGGTGCTAGGAAAAGCTCTCTTGAGACAGCAAAGATTTGACAAGAGAGGGAGGATCCTTGAAGCAGAGGCAGGATGAGAGTTGTCCATCTTCTCTTCTATGTTTGTAAGCAGAAGTGGTTGCATCAGAAATATTCTGAGAGACTGTTGAAAAGATGATGCTCCAGATGGGCAAACCAGACAGGAGCCTGAGAGGACATTTGCTTCCATCTCGGGTCCCATTCCTAATTCCATAGCAAGCCATGTTCCTTGACCACAAAAGTGCCTTGAACATTAGTAATATCTTAATGCTTTTCTACAAGTGCACAGTACTACCACTAAAATGAATAAAAGGTGGGGAAAAAGAAAAAACCTATTTTCTTCCAATTTTATGAAGCCTACAGAAATTATGTCCTGATGCTAAACTCGTTTTTCTTGCAGTTAAAAAATAAAATCTCCCGTGTTACCCTTGGAAAAACGTTCAGAAGAAAAATGTTTGGATGGAAGACTTTACAAATAATTATTTGTTTTCCTGAAAGACACACTATGCAATCTAAGCAAATAGAAATAGTAATCTTAAAATAGCAAGTATTGTTTCTATTTGTACTGCTTCATCAGCTAAACCACTTTATGATACTGTTTCTTTATCAGAGACATTTAAATCAAGGAAATGATTTTTAATACTACTGCAGAAATTAATTTCATGCATCCGCTAGCAAATGCCTACTATAAGGAACTGAGTAAACAAACATTTGCACATCTGCTCCAACTCTATGAAAACAGAATCTCAAATTATAAAGGGAGCTGGGCTACGCTTCTTAAATTTTTAATAAAATGTTGCAAAGTTCAGTGGATGCAGAGAACATATGTTCATGTCTAGGATGAGGTAGGGGAAAATCCTGGATGAGCATAACCTAATCCTTCCCTAGGAGCTATGGATGGTTTTTGTTTTGGTCTTTCTAATCCTGGGGGCTTGAGCAGCTCTAAGCCCTGCCCATGTAGGTGCTGGTAGCAGCATCTCCAAGGATGTTCCCTATGGAGCTTCTTCATCCTCCTTTCCACCCCTTGAGTCCCAGCTTATGACAATATAAATAACAGGAGAGTTGGAAAGCGAATGTTGGTCAGGATCTTCTGTGGTGTCCTGTGGTCACATGTGCTGCATTTGGCTTTGACAAACTTTAGCCAAACACATGGTGAATTCCTGTGTCCAGAAAGCCGAGGAACATCTCTTGCTTTGAAATGAAGGAGAGGCACCAAAAACAGCAGCTCTGTTTTTTTGTTGTCCTAGATATTTTAGGAGATTTCTAAGTTTTACTGCAGACAACTTTTGAGTGGGATGGAGGGGTAGGGTGAGTAGGGACATATCCAGAAATACCAATGTAGTTCCCTGGAGGCTGATCCGAAGTCAGGTACAGCAGGTGCTTCACTGCTGTTTTGTAATCGTTCATAAAATACAGGATGCTGCAATTAAGCTTCAGGGGCACCAGTTGTCTCCAGGAAGCTCCGCGTTGCTGATTAACGGTGATGCAAGTCGCAAGAGATGCGAGTTATTGTCACGGAAAATGTGACATGGAAATGTCACGTTGGGCATGAGGATAGGAATTGCCACTGGACTTTGTGAGTGGTCACGTCACCCACAGGGTGGCCAAGCCACAGGTTTAATGAGCAGTGAAATGCTCCTGTGTGGGGCTGGGCAAAGGCACGGAGGTATCAGATGGCCCAGCCTGGGCCTGCGTCTGGGCTCAGACTTGCAATATCTTAGATATAAATGAGATTATTATTTATATCACAGGTTTAATGAGCAGTGAAATGCTCTTGTGCGGGGCTGGGCAAGGGCAGGGAGGTATCAGATGGCCAAGCCTGGGGCTGGTGTCTGGGCTCGGACTTGCAATATCTTAGATATAAATAATAATCTTCTTTAGACCAGACAATCTAAATACCATAGATCATCTCCTAAGAGAGGGCTGGGTGCTGCTGGTGAGAAGGATGTGCATGTCAGAAGGTGGAGATTGACGTTAGACTAACAGGCTGTATTTTTCTTTCTAAAGCAAATAGATACTTGCTGCATTTTACATTGCATAGGAAACGGTCTTCAAAGAAAGCTTTGCATGTATATATATTTATTCATTGTGTACTGGAAAGAAGATAAACATCTTACAGCTGTATCTATGCTGATACAGAGTGTTTTGGATAGTGCTTCTACACTGTCAGTAGCCATAGAGGCACTAGAAGGGATGTGAATATCTGTATGGAAAGGATTGTGCTGGGCATCTGGCTACGCACTATAGACAGAGGTTTAAATAAGTCCCGAGTAGTCTGTGCAAAGCTCCACGTAAATCATAGATATTCATATATAAAGCACACATAACAACAGCACTCATCTCTAACAGTGACTGCAAGTTATTTCTCACATCAAGGTTGCATAGATTTTATCCATTGCAAGAGATCCTGAAAAAGAACTCTGATCTTGGTCAAGGAATTAAGCCAAACCTCAAATGAGGGCGTTGTTGTGGTAGTTGTACATAATTAGCTGTAATCTCCTAGGTATGGTCCACTGTTTCATAGAATTGCTGAAATAAAGCTCCTAGAAGCAAGGAGGGAAAAAAAGACAAAAATTAGGATAACCTAAAGCAGAAACTCTCTTGTATCTTCTAAAACATAGAAAAGTTGGGGAATATGATTTATTCTTAAAAGAATAAAACTGGCACTGTTAAATTGTAATCAGAGATTCTCCTGGTTTCCTGTGGCCTTGCATGCCTTGGGATAACCACATCACATAAAGGAAACAGTGGACCGTGAGCATGCTCCAAGGAAACTGCTCTACAGCACCCAGCTAATGCAGATAATCAGAATATTTTGTTTGGCCATTAACAGCAACAGGCAAAAACCTTGTTTTGCTGAAGTCCATGAGAGCTTTAATGTTGTGCTTCAGTGGGGCCAAGATTCCCCCTTGCAAATTGCTGAGGTTGTGGCCAGCATAAAGACCATTTGAGTCGATGAAACTTCTTGCACCAATTTTAATGGGTCTTGCCTCAGGCCTGTAATGGACATGATGTTAATATTACATGCAGTGTTGACTCAGTGCTGAGCTCTCATCTTGTTATTTTTAAGCAATAAAATACCTTATGTTAGCAACAAAAAGGCAGATCTATAGGGTGGTGTTGAGAATACTCCCATTTCGTTGCCTTCAGAGGTATCCTAGGGTGCTATACACATCGTTTTAAATATAACACTAAAAAGCTTCCTGGTAGATGCTATAGTATAGAACAAATTTGTATTTCAGCCCTCGTTATTTCACAGAAAACAAACAGAAAAAGAAAAGTGTCTTTCAAATTAAAGGCGCTAAATCTTAATAAGGGAGGAAGTGTTGGACACAAATCTTTTGAATTAAAATAACTGACTCTTCAGATGGGTGAAACAGAGCATGGAGTAAATCTCCTCAAATAAAATACCAGCACTCGGGAGGATTAGTTGCATGCTCTGTTTCCTTCCTATAAATGTGCCTTGGAGTGATGGGCAATCGCCCTTATTCTGGGCTGGGGAAGGTGTGCTATCTCGGCGATGCAGATATACCCAATCACCATAAACCTGTTGAACTAGGTGCTTTTAAATTGTACTTACTTATTAAAGATTACAAAGTGATCAGCAGGTGGAAAATAAAGCGTTTCTCACCGAACCACCTGCAACCTCCTGCTAGACTGAGATGATGATGTATTAATTAAATTGGAAGCCCTCCTTGCAAAGCAGCTGAAATTTTTGCATCTTGCTGTCGTTGTCTGATTGGGGACCAGCCTGCTTGGAGCACAGAGTAGTGTAATAACACCAAGAAGGGAGACTTAATAACCTGGGAGGGCTGTGCATGTTGTTCCTCACTCCAGCTCTGGTGTATTAAGGTAAAAGCAATTGTTTGATTTACTTCCTCCTCCTCCCTCACTTTTCCCCCTTCTTTACCCACCACCCCGAGTCTTTCCATCTGCACCCAAGGGGGAGATCAGGATTTGGGCAGCTTTCTTTCCAGCTCTTCCCTCTGCAGTGCAGATAATGAATGTTCTCACATTCTCTGCTCTTATTTTGGACTCAACAATGTGCATGCCCGTGTGTTGCTTTTGATAAATAATTTGCTATAAAGTTGGCTCATAAAAGTTGTTATATCAGGCAGGAATGTAAGAAAAGCAAAACCAATGACCTAGATAAGGAATGTTTTCTCAAATAGTGGTTCAGCTTATAGCTGCAAAAAGGTCCTAGGATTTTGTTTTGTTTTTCCCAAAACTGAGGTGACCAAAAGATACTGGCTCACTTGGCCGAGGACAGGTAGCCCCTTGGTGCCCAAGGTAATAGGGAACGCCACGGTCTCATGTCCACTTTGAGGCAGAGCACCTTGTGTGCAGGATTCCTGCAGGTTTTAGGTTGTATGAATGTATAATTAGGAAAGAAATATATTACAGAGTATTATAAATACTTGTTATCAGCTATTAAAAGTCAGGAATTCAATTAAGTGTTCGTACTTAAATCTGTTCCTAATCTTACTTGAGTAAGAACTGAAAATTTAGGTAAGAAAATTTTTAGAAACTGTAAGAAATTTTAGGTGTTTTAGGTCAATTTAGTGGGGTGGTCCCTGCTGGGATGTTTGTGAAAAGTCTGGAGGGATGCAAGAATGAAACTCTTCTAGAAAAAAGGCATTTGCAGCACACCCCAATCTGACATCTCCTGGTTACATTGCATAAATCTTGACCTTTACATGAAAATAAGCCAGAAAAAATGTGACTGGGAACAAGACAGAGAACATCATTTGTCACCTTGTAAACCCTTGCTGTGCCCAGCCTGAGCACTGTGTTCTGCTTCAGGTCCTGCATCCCAGGAGGAGCTCAGCAAAGTCAGAGAAGTTACCAGGGAAAGAAAATAAAATGACCAGGAAACGGAGCAGCTGCTTTGCAAGAAGCAGCTGGAAAGGTTGGGATATTCCTGTTTGGAGAGGGAAAGACCATGGGGTAAGGAGAAAGGCAGAACAACTGCGTGTCATGGAGGCAGAGCCCGTGGACAGGTTCAAAACAGGATTAGATGAGTCCAAGCCCAGCAAGTCCATGAGGAGCCTGCAAATAATAAATAAATAAATAAAAAAGGACTCAGACAAAGTTTTTCGTTGCTCCAAAATCAATGTAATGTCATTGATTTCAGTGAGGCTGTGTTGATTTACTCTAACTGCTGATCTACGCTGGCTGCTGATGGGTCCACTGTAATTAATGGTTTTGGAAAGTGTACAACTACCCAATATGTTCAACGTTTCTGCTAGATCCCACTTTTTTTTTTTTTTTTTCTCCTCTGTATATATATTTTAGGATAAGTAAACTTCCAGTATTTTGCTATTTTATTTATCGTAGTTTTATAATTGATAAATATTTATATTTTTATAGGAAAACCTGAATGTTTGGAGGCAGTGATTCTGAGTAGTTGAATTAAAAGCTATTTTTATGGCAAAGTAAAAGCTTTGGCAAATAATGCTTAAAGAAAGCAGTCCTAATGGTACGTGCACATTACACGTGTCCCTACGATTTGACCTCACAGCAAGGCAGTTAAGCCCATGCAGAAGCTAAATGATTTTGTGCCGTGAAAGGCTCTTGGAATAGATCTTGTCTTTTCCTTCTCAAAAATGTTTTCAGAGCAGAGGAAAAAGTGTAATTGATTTCTGGGAGGAAAATAAGCTTCAGACTGTAAATTGTGCTAATTGCTGAGTAAAATGCCAATATTCATAGATACTGAAGCCAGGTGAAGATGCTGCAATGCTAAACTCCTGTTCTCTTTTAGCAGATACATATCTCAATACAGAAAATGTATTTTCTATGAAATGGTGACATTCTAATGTTTGTTACCTCTCCCGTTTAACACACCCAGTATTATTCTGAATATTCTCTTTCTTCTTCTTCTATGAAGCCCTCATTCTGGCTCCTCCACCCAAGGAAACTCCTACTGAGCTCATCCAGGAGGAGAAGCTGGATTCAGTTCCTAAATCCCTGACAACCTTCCTGGAGGGGACAGGGAAGATCATCAGGGTGGTCAAAAACCCAAGATGGACCAACCAGTTTCTCTGTTCTGCAAACATAAACCTTGCCAAGTAATTCAGTGTGCAAGTTGGAAGGGCTTTTAGTGGGATGCAACCTGTGTCATGTGGATTTATGTAAGGTGTAATCTAAGCTGACACTGACTTTGCCAGCATTGCAAGGGTCATTTTATTGGACTTGACCCATCTCCACAGTGAGCAAAGCTCACCCAGCTTCCTTGCAACAGTTGCAGCATTTCCAGTGGATGTATTTTATTGAAAAAGTAGTGATGATTTTGGGGAAGAGTATAGCAAAGAAATCTGAATCTTTCATGGTAGCTGAAGGCCCCTTAGTGTCTCTTCTTGTTTCTGAGGGTAGTTTTGAGTTGCAGGATCTCGTTCCAAATTCACGTCTGCTTTTTGGATCCCCTTTGAGAAACGAGAGCCAAAGAAACAACTGCCAGTGTTCAGTGATGTCCTGCACCACTGGTTTGTGTCATTTGAGAATTGAAAAGGATTTTCTTCTTTCTGGCACCCGTACATGTGGCACGGGTTGCTTCAATCAAGGCCTGCGGGTATATCGCAGAATTAGCAGAACCAAGTCCAAGTTAAAATATGAGGGGGAAAAATAATTCAAATATTGATGAAGAGAGCCCTAAACTTTCTGAAAAAGTTAATCTGAAACGTTGCCGTGCTCCTTCAGTCTTAATCCTTATGTCCTTACCGAGAGTGTATGGAAAGTTATGGCTGCGATGGAAACGGTTACTGAGCTATGAGTGGGGATAGCAAAATTCCCTTCCTTATCTGCCAGTGAGCCTCTGCAGTTCTTCAGGGCTGCTTCCCATGGGTATTGGTTTTGTTTAGTTATTATTTTCTAGTTTTTCCATGTATTTATTCAAATTAGTTGCAAATTAAGGTCTTCGGTTCAAGAATAGTAAAATAACTTTTCAACCAACTTGATTCTGTTTTGAAATCAACTTTTTTACAGAGAAAGTGTAGCCCAGTTTATAGCAGAACTCTGATTTAATCCACTTTATCTACAAAAATCTGTTTTATGTTTTGAGTGACCAAAAGGTTAAAACTGCCTTTACTGAAGTTCAGTGATTGTGGTTAAGACTTCTATAGGTCTGTTTACAAAGAGCAAAAGAAATCAGGAATTAGAACTTGAGCCCCGTGCTCAATATGCAGCATTTGCTCAGGTCTGAACGTGTTTCCATGTCTCGCCCAGTGCGGTTGGTGCTTTTCTGCTGCATGGCTTCCTCCCGAGCCCACTTTTCTCAGCAAAGGTCGTAGCATCAGCACTCGTGGTATTTTCTGTTGTAGCATTTCCCCCAGGTCTTTTGCTTCAGGTTTTGTAATATTGAAAAAGGCCTGGAAAATGAAATTGCACTTACTCTTTCAGCTTCAGATTTGCATGTTTTATAGAAGGCTATATCCCATAAATGAGATTTCGGGAAACGCGTGCTTAGCTCTGCATGTGGAGGTGTGCACGAAGAGCCAACCTGTCTGTGGAATTGGTATGCAGATCCATGCTAAATTCTGCAGAAAGAGCTCAGGAGTGCCCTTTGTATTCTGAGATGGAGCTTTCCTGGAGGTGCTGGGGTGGGATTTCGCACTAATCTGGATTACATCAAGCACAAAGCTGACCCAGGGTCTATCCCTCATTTTTTATTGCCTAGGACTGTCTTCCAACTGAGCTGTCAGGGTAAAAATCAAATATATCACATATATTTTGTTAAGTCTACTGTTAGGACTGTGGTATCATCATCTACATTTTTCAAGTTTGATTGCCCACTTTTACAGATGCTTTCAGAAGTGTCAAACTCGCATATGAGGAGGCTGAGGTGCATGCATCTGCATTAGTATTTGATGTATATTTGGTTGGTAGCATGGGGGATGTGTTTCAGAAAGTTTGGGAGAACAGTTTTTGATAACAAACCCATTTTTAATAATAAATATCAGTTTCTAAAATTATGGTACTTAGTGCTAGTTACAATTGAGTTATCCAGAATAAAATAGAAAAGATGCATTTAATGCTTTTTCTTAATGTAAGATTAGATTTAGGTTAACGTAAGAACAGAATAGTCAAAATAGTAAGATGAAGGTGGTAGGTGTGTACTTGTATGCCTGGGAAAGACTGCACAAAAGATGCTGATGGACATCCAGATGATTTTATGTAAAATAAGAAAAATGCTACGTAAGAGCCTCTGAGAATTATGACTTGCAAGAAATCTCAGAAGAGGAGCACCTGGCAGCTTCCAGATAGCAGTGAGGAATAATCCTGAGTTATTTTGCATCGGTGCTCTGGGCTTTCAGCTCCAGACCGTGCTGCACCTTATGAATCCCAGCTTAGTATTCATGGTGCAGCAGCATCAGCAGCGTTCGAGCTGCAAGGCCATTGATTTAATTTTATGTAACACATAAGTAGGTGTGTAATTGCACGAAATGGAGATGATTATTTGGCAACTTGAAATAGGAGCAGGGTTCTGCAAAGGCAGCTCGTTAGGTGTCTATTAATAACGAATGAGGGGCCAGCGGGCCCCCTAAGAGGACTTGTTGGCAACGGGAATAACGAGGCCAGAGCATTAGGAGATGAACTGGGAGCCTTGGGAATGAGCTGTGGACGTGGTAGCAGCCCAGCACACCGTGATAGGGCTGATGCACTGGCTGCAGACTTCCACTTGTGTGCAGAAAGAGGGGAAAGAAGGAATTTTTCAAAGCAAAAGGGAAAAAAGAAGCCCTAATGGGAAAAGGAAGGTGCCAACCATTGTCATGATGGTTAATTCAAACCGCAGGGGGCACAGAGAGAAGTTCAATGGCACTGACAGCTCCCTGATAGCTCCTCTTTCTTTTATCTGTATGGTGAATATTTTTCACCTCTCCTTCCTTTTCATTTATTGTCACTAGAAAGGAAAGTTGAGACAGCCCTTACTTGCTTTTTTTATTTTTTTTAAATGCCTTGCAATTAGATGATTTTAATACAAGATTAAAATTTACAGTGATTTGAACAGGAAAAAAATATATATTTTAATGAATATAATATGTTTTATTTCTTTGCAATGAAAATAAAAAACCCTTTTGGGGGGAAACCTGGTTCTGGAGGGGATGTTATGCAGGTATGCGTGTGTTGCTTGTCACATTTTGATAGTCTTGGCCAGGAATTGAGACACAAGGATGTATATGTTTGTCACCTCCAGCGCTGCTATTGCACTTTACTCTTTGGGCCAAAACACAATATGGAAATAGCAATATGGAAACCTGGGTCTTGCAGGATGTGGAAGGCTTGTACAGGAATCAGAATTCAAGTAAAATACATGCTCTTTTTGGCTAAAGTGCTGTTTCAGCAGTTGTTTTTGTGGTGCACAGAGGAAAAGCAGTTAAAGGAGGAGTCCTCAACTGTGGCTTTATCACATCGTACCCTGGACTGGAAAATCAGGCACCTCGTTACTGAAATCTGAGCATTTACATATGATGCTGCTGTCTAAAATATTTATCAATGCTGACAGGATTTGCTTGCCTATTTAGGTCAGCCCCTGCTCCATCGCTTTGCCTTTTGTAGGCTGCTTGTTAATCAATCCGAGGGCTCTATTAAAGGCAGCGTCAAGTTCATTATCGCTGGCAGAAGCCCAGGTTGCACATCCAAGCTTGGCCGTGCTGGAGGATGCGCTCGCGTCCCCTCGAAAGCCGAGCGAGCAAGCGCGACATCAGACGCCTTGCCAGTTCTCATATCCAGCCAGGAGCGGGATTAAAAACAGGCAGAATTATGACATGGTTTACACGAAAAAGGAGGCTTTCTTTCATTCCTCTATACCTGAAGCCCCAGCTGCGCACATGAAACATTGCAGCTTCCAGTGACCCATGAGGGAAACCTCAACATTTGTCTGCAAAACGAGCCGGTCCTTCAGGCTGATCTGTGCAAGGTGTCACCCGAGTGCCAGGAACGTCTCGTTAGCCCGTGCGGATGTGGGGGCTGCTGCTGGTTCCTTAACACACTCTCTCCCTTTCCCATTTACAAATCATTCCAAGTTTTATTTTGGGTGGTTTGGGTAACAGCACCGAATATTGAACCTAAAACACAAGCCCCAGCTTCCAAGCTGCGGAACAGGAGTGAGGAGCCCTGTGTGGATGCTGAAGATGCTCCAGAGGGTTGAGGCCAGTGCTGGTCCCACCTGAGCTTTGGCCCAGGCTGGATCCCCTCACTGAGGGGCTTTGAAGAAAGGCACTAAATTCCCTTTGAGCAGTTTCCAGCACTCAAGCGGTACAAATACATTTGCAATCTAAAAAATATCTGATCCTAACTCACCAGAAATCAGTTAATTCCAGTACTTGAATTCCTTCAAAAAACCTTTTTATTAAAAACTACTCTTGCAGCTCTAGCTGCCCTCATTATCTGTAAAAACCATGCGATCCTTTTGATCATCTGATGCAGTTCTTGGCCTCGACCATGTTGTTGTGGCAGTGGTTTCTGCTCTCCTTATGCGCTGTGTTCGAGGAAACGCTCTTTCCATTTGTGACCTGTGAATTTCACACGCTGCCCCTAACTCTGGTATTATGAGACCTGGACAACAGAGGCTTCTACCTTCCCTCTGTAATGTAAAATTAGCCATTCTATATGTTTTAATTGTGTCCTTGCCTTGGCCTCCTTTTGGAGGTAAACAAACTCCATATTTTCAACCTTACTTCACTGGGAGAGTCCTCCCTGTCCCTAATAATCCTCCCTGCTAGTTTCTCAAAGCCACTCAGTTCAGCACGCTCCTTTCTGAGATGATGATGAGTGCTGCATGCAGTATTTCACATGATGAGAGCAAACCAGTGATTTATATAATGACATTATAATCATTTCCATATTATTTTTCATCCCACTTAGGCATCCTAATGCTTTGTTTGTGGTTTCAACCGCAGCTATGCGTTGAGCAGATGTCTGCTCTTATCTGTTGAAAAGGATGTCAGTCTTTCCTGAGTTCTTACAATTAATTTTGAAACCCATAAGGGAGCTGGATATTGCAGGCTTTGCTCTCCCACATGCGTTTCTCGGTACTTTTTATCCTTGTGTTTCTTTTGTTATCTCGATGCAAGTTCATTTGGGTTGGATCTTCATGAGGAAGCTTGGGAATGCGGAGCTGAGAGAATTTTCTTTTGATAATACTGTTTTATTTCCATGGTGGACGTGGTTACTTGGTGTTTTCATCTGTCTATCACACAAGCTCCTTCAAATGTTCATTTTAACTAGTTTTATCTGGATAGTGGGATATTTTGATTTCATCTTTAAACATTTTTGCTGGCATAGCATAATTTGTGTGAGGCGGACAATTTGCAAATCAAAGTGAAGGCCTATGTGGGTACTTGATGTATTTTCATTAATATCTGGAGAGTGGGTGATGTTATGTCTCTTCTATCAACTTCTTGTGATTCATCTGTCACTTCCCTCATGACCCATGCTGGGAACCTTCTCCTCATCTGTGTTTGGGTGTTTTTGCATGGTTAAAGCAGTTACTTCTTGTGATTCATCTGTCACTTCCCGCATGACCCATGCTGGGAACCTTCTCATCCATGTTTGGGTGTTTTTGCATGGTTAAAGTAGTCGTAGGAATTAGTAGAGCAAATATGTTTGTGGTTGCACTGGCAGGAGATTGGCAGAGCAGAGGGCGATAAGACAGATGCACTGGAATGAGCTGCTCTTGGGTCAATGTCATGTGCTGGTCCGTAGCTGAGACCAGGGACAGCAAAAATACCAGTGTGGGATGAGGAGTGCTCTGGGAATTGCGTCTTGGCAAGGAAATAAGTCATGGCATCAAGTGGCATTGGAAGGATAAAGCCCATATCGTGGTGAATGAGGAACGATCTTGCATCTGTCCAGCTTTGCTCCGTGTCACACTGCAGTGGGGTGCGAGGGGCTCCCGTTCTCCATCCAATCCATTGGGTTTAGGGTCTCTACCCATTGGCTGTTCCCAATTCATTTCCAGCCTCTGGTGATATGTGATTGATAAATTGCAAGTCTATTCTGGCTGTCTGAGTGCTTCAGCCTTCTAACAAGCATCCAAATATTATCTCAAATGGTGTCAAAATAAGTTGCTAATATAAAGGTTTTGAATAAGTGCCTGGGTGTGCATAAGAAAAACAAGAGAACTCTGTTTCTGTGGTATTAAAGCAAAGCAGTCAGATGCAAAACAGTATCCTAGGAAACAAAAAAAATACCAGATGACAACTACCTTGTTAGGGAAGTCCCTGTCTCTGCATATCCTTGAGCTCTTCCTGCTCCCTGTACAAAGTAAGAAACTTTCCCAAAGCGTTTTGTTAAAATCGTGCTTGCTGACACATTGATGAAGCTGATCTCTTGTTGAAGCTCCAATGATTTTAATTTTATCAGGGAAATACATAGAAATCGAGAGAAAAACATCAAACTCTGATAAATCTTTTAAAACAAATTCAAGTGATGACTGAGCTGACATATTCTATTTTCAACAACAACAAGAAAAAAAGGATTTTCGGCAAGTACAGGCGTTACTCAAGGACTGAAATCTGCAAAAACACAATTCTGCTCGTTTGTTTGCACTGGAGTGCATTAAATCAAGTTGGTGGCTGAGCTGTGGGACAGGCCACTAAGAGCAGGGTGGCCCCACCG
>NW_010581744.1:389691-416077 GCF_000705375.1 Tinamus guttatus | reverse complement strand
CCCCCTCTTGCTGAGGTGGTTCCCATCTTCCCATTTTTACTGCGAACAATGCAATTTAAAGAATTTGTGGTTATTTGTACTGTGGGTTTTTTTGCATCTTGTATTGGAGCAGGAAAACTCTGCCCTTGAAGTTGGAAATGAGGCATACTTGACCTACTCCAATACAGACTGCACTTTGTCCGTAATTCCACCCAATTTCATTTCATTTCTAGGGTGCCGCATGGATATATTTCAATATAAATAAACAGGCTGTGTAGTGAAGTAGAGAGAAAGCAAGAACAACTGATAGCATATATACTTTTCACTAAAGAGAAAATCTGTAGCTTCATTTTAAAGCTTCTTGCTGTTCCTGTGGTTCCTATCATGCTCACTGGAGTATTATGCACATAGGGGTTTATTCTGACAAATGTGTTAATTAAATACCTAGAATCCTCCCATGTGTCACTCTGTACCCCATCATATTCACAGAATGGATATCAGCCCAATCCAGGGCTCTTAGTTGCCACAACATCTCTCATTGACTAATGCTGTCTTTGTTTTTTAATATGCCTCTCACTCTTTTCATCCCAAACAATGGAGAGAAGGAAATAAAAATGAGTTTTCTTGCTTTGAAAGCTTTCTATGTAGACACAGATGATAATACAGAACTGTTTAAACTTCTAAAGTTACTTGTTTGTAAGATTAAAATGGAGTTTTTTTAAAGCATTTTGCATAACAGATTATATTTTTCCTTCTGCAACCATTGTAAGTCCTGAGCCTTGACAAGATTTAAAAATGCCAGAAGTTAAAGTTTCAGATTTCATGTCCTATCTCAGTAAAAGGGTTTGTAAGAAAAGGACTTGTCATAGGAAGAACAGTGCTTCAACCTTGATGTAGCATGTGTAGTGTCAAGTAGAGACTTGTCCCACTTCCTCACATAACTTATTCCTGTTCCAGGAGGAAGTGAGGAAGGATATAATCCTTAAATAAAACATTCCAGTAAGTTATTTGGAAGTGGAAGTGGGGAAAAAAAAAAAAAGTTAAAAGAAAGCTCCAGAGCAACAGTGATAATAGAGAGGCATCTTTCCCTGCTGAAATAAGTAACCTAAGTTTATTCTCATATACGTTTGTCTGTTATCTTTAGATAAGCAACCAACTACAGACATATCTTATTATCTTGTTATAATCCCTAATAGTCTTGCCTGCAGCTCATGGAGGCCAATGTTTCACTCTTGTTTGGGTGTTTCAGGCACTGGCACACTTGTGGCTGCCGAAGAGGAATGCTGCCATTGGACTTACTGATACGGGAAAGTCCCCCAAGAGCTTTGCAGCTGAGGGGGATCTCTCACCCTGGCAGGCTTTATCAGTCAGCTCTCTACCAATTACAGCTTATCTGTAGCATAGTCTGTTAGGTGTGACTGCACAAACTGTAGTTGCACCTTCGGATTTAAGAGCAGCTAGATATATTGCAAAATGGGAACTTCTGGATGGAGTTCAGGACTCTGAACAGAAACCTTTCCTTTAGTTTTAGATCTGATAATGCATTCCCTAAGTAAATAAATAGTGGCACACACCCAAAACATTATCAGTAACTGTTAGTGCTTTGTTTGATTTTTCTTTCTTTTTTTTTTTCTCTTCAGATAAAGAAAGAAACCATTGATCTGCTGGAGATGAGGATTATAAAGCTGTGCAGAGAAGGATCTGAAAAGTTGGGACTCTTTTAATGGTTTCGACAACAAAAAAGTAGTCTGCAGTTGTGTTTTACTATTATCTTGTCTGTAACTGGCAAGTGATCAACGGGTGATTGAATTAAGAATGACTTTTGAGAGGCCTGTGCATGTTGCAACTTTTTATGAGTTTCCTTTAATAATAAAGCATATTTTGTCTGCAGTTTTTGTATGGAGGATTTTTATTGCACAAGCAATGTGATAATGCAATTAGATGTGCACTGCGTTCACTTGTTAGATTTACTATTTTATGTCACTTAGAAGACATTTAAGATGAATGAACATGGGCTTGAAAGTCTTCCCACAGATCGATTCTCTTATATCTCCTTCTGCTGTCCCAAAGTTAACATTTGCTTCTCTCATGAGAGTGGTAAGCCAAGCCCTGCTAGCTCTTGCCTTAGATGGTCTTTAACAGTGTTGTGTAAATTTCTGTCCTACACTTGACAAATGATTTTTTCTGATATTATGTGATAAATTTAAATTAAAATTTCTGTATATTAAATTGAGACTTTATTTTGTTTAAGATGCTAAGGCATATTCTGCCGTTTGTCCATTTAAACTAAAAAAATATGATCTCTGGGTGATTCTGTGGAGTTTGTGATTAGTGAGGAGTGAAAACTTTTTTCACAGAAGGTCAGGATGAGTTTAGGTAGGCAACTTATCAGTGTCTTGGAGGCTGTTGATCCAAATCAGTGTTTTTAGAGCTAATTGCCCTCATCAGCTTTTTTGCAAACCTAAACTGCATCAATAGCAGTGAATGCAGTAGGTTAAGAAAATTAGATTTGCTCCCCTAAAGCAATGTAGGTTGGCACTAGACCATTTGGAAGAGAGCCTCTGGGCCACAGCAGTCCCCTGCAGCAGCATCCAGTACAACTGCAGCAAAAGCCTCTTTCATTGTTTAGCTGGCCAGTTCTGAAAGTGCAGGAGGAAGAAATCTTGAATCCAAGATTGCACAGGAATTCCAGTATCTCTGCATTTGAATAAGACACAACAATACTCCTATTGTGGGGCAGAAAAAAAACATGTAGTTAAGTCTTTACAGGAGGCATGAGCTGGATGCTGCGACTAAAGTACACAGTCAAGTGTCAATCATCCTGATCCAGGCACAAATACGGAAAGTGAGGAAGAGAGAGATCTGGTTAATGAGTAATTCCTGTCATAACGTAGGTTTGAACAAACAGTGCAAGTTCCCAGCAGAAAGGACAGAGTCTCAGCTTAAGTGTATTATCGTCCTCCATCTTAAGTGTATTATTCCTTCCTCTCACCAAGAGGAATATGAAAGCCGAGACAGGCCAGGAAGCCCAGACTCGTCCTTCCAGGTGTCCGGACAACAGTGCCTTCAAGCAGCAGAAGCTGCCCGCCTGGAAGCCGCAGCTCTCCCTTGCCAGCGTTCTCTCCATCTTCTTTGTCATCGGAGCGGCCTGCCTCGCTGTGGGAATCTGTCTCATCGTGTCCGCAAACAGCGTCAGGGAGATCGAGGTTTGTTCTTATATCCTGGTAAGGAAAAGCTGGGCTGTGTTGGGGGAAAAAAGTTTGAATTTGTGCTCCGGATAAAGGGGATAGCTAGAAGGGAATAGCTTCATGCGTTGGACACATGTCTAAGAGCCAATATCCCTTGAAAATCCCCCGAGATAAGTGGTCACCGATCAAAAGTGGTTAACACTAGGCAACATCTGAACACTGGTATTTTCTGGCATTTCATTATTTGCTGATATTTAAAGAGAAATAAAATCGTCCCTTTGCTAGTGTTTAGCACTAAAAGAACAAAATACTTGGCCCCAGCAGAGAGTGATAATGTTTAAATGCTGACTTCTGGCAGGTGCGTTGCTTTTGCATTCTTTGTTGGTGCTCACGGACTTCTGCTTGGACATCCAGGTGGTTGTTCAAGAGGGACAGATCACAGTTACGAGGGACGTTTAATGTGCTTGTTGAGCATTGCAAGAGTGAATGTAATAGTTTTCCAGCAGCCATCAAAAGGCACTAAAGAAGTTTTAAACAAGGGGTTAAATTGAGCAAGTGTGCCAGTCTGAGTCATGAGTCCAAGCTGTAATTCTTTATTTCTCTGTTGTGGGCTGGTTTATGTGTTTGTTTTAGCAATACTTGTTGGCTGTCTGGAACCTTCAGGAGAGACCTGCTCTAAGAGTTCTTGAAGCAAAACCCCAATCTTTTCCTATGTTCATGTCCTTTAGTATAATATTCTGTCCTTATTCACTTCTCTGACAGATTAATTATTCAGATACATGCTCAGATTGTTCAACACTTCGTGAAAATTCCTCTAATTGGAATAAAGAATGCTACTGTTCTGCTGACTTCATACTAAAGGAAGATATGCTGGTGAGTGGATGTGAGAATCCAGCTCGAATTGCTTAGGTTATATCACTGTATGGTAAAATACATAACTTCTGTACTGGGGAGCTCCTGGCTGTGTTTTTCTTTGTACTTTTTTATGAACACAAAATACTCAGTTTTACACTTTTGCCTTTCCTGTTGGTTTTGGCCCATGTTAAAAAGAGGAATTCTGCGAGGTTCCAAGGATATCTCCATGACTAAGGGGTGGAAGAAGTGCTGTTGATTTCAGGAGGCGATTCCTCTCTCGGAATCAGTAGCAAGCCCTTGCGCTTGGCCTGGTGTTAGTTGTTACCACAGTGCTAAGCTCTCAAATGAAAAATAAAACTGAAGCTCCTAGCACTTGTCATAAGTAAGCAAGCCCCTGTAGCGCTTTTGATGGGGGTTGTGATGTTAATCTCTAAGGTCCCTGATACTTTTCAGGGCTAGAAATGTCATTCTGCAGTTTCTCTTGGAAAAAGTATCCTTCATTTCCTGTCCTAAACTGCTGGGTAATGTTGCTGATGCTTTTACAACACCTCATGTTCTGCCAAAGAGATCTTATGCTTAGTGCTGCATAAATAGTCCCTTAAAATTACAGTGTGATTTGAAATTACAAAGTCACTTTAGGGCTCCTCAGTATTAAAGAGGCTGTTAAAATATTTTGTGAGTATTCCTTCAGCTACAGTAACGCCTGATAGACGAGAAAATTATTTAACCGAATTATGATTTTAGAATAGTTTAATAATCTTCTTTTCACCTTACATTTGCCAGCCAAATTTCTGCTTTAAATTATAGGGCTTAACTTTGCAAAGGGTTCAAACAGCTTGGGGTAGCCCTAGTTCACAAAAAAAAAAATCAGAAGGAATTAGGAGCTGACGTCTGCTTTTTGAAGTTGTTTGGGCACTGTGCTTTTATGGAAAGCAGGTGCCTCTGTGAAATTATTCATAATCATTGAAGACCAGTCATTACCATCTTGAGTAAAATAATAATGATGCATTTTAACTGTATTTCATTCGGGGATTGAAGTATGTTTAAATTTGTGCCAAAGCGCAAAGACTTTTAGTGGGGTAAGAACAGATTTTTAGCCAGAGTGCCTGGAATGCAGTTATCAGCACTCCCTTCCTCTTTCTTTTTTTTAGTAAGAGGATTTCTCCTCTCTGCTTAAACTTACCTAATTAAAAAGATTTGTGTTTGAATTCTAGGGTGATGTTTTTATGTACTATGGGCTGCAAAACTTTTATCAGAACCACCGTCGATACGTGATATCGAGAAGTGATGTGCAATTGTTGGGCCGAGATGTAAATGTAAGTTTTCTTCTTTATGTTATGAGATCATCCGTATTTTCGTCAGATGGAGAGTTAAGTAAGCTTAACTGTAAGTGTGTCAAGATGACTCCAGGGAGTAATAAGAAAATACAGATTTTCAGTGTTTGTCTCTGCTATTCTGGTTGCTAGGACCCATTTTTAATAAGTTAATAAGAGAGGAATAAATAAAGTAATAAATAAAAGATGTCAGTGCAATGTTGCAGGCCTCTAACCTGTGCTTTTTAAGTATGGTGATTTATAAAAAAATACTCACTTTCAAGTATCATTACAGAAAACCTTCCTTCTAGTGTTCTTAGTCTTCTTAGATAGAAATGTTATTCTTTTGAGATGTAGTGTTATTTGGGTTTAATTAAGCATTAAATTATTTTAAATTGTTAATTTTGCCTTCTGGCTTTGGAAGTGGATAAGGAAAAAGTATAAGGTGAAATAGGTGATGCAAAGATGTGCAGTTAGAGGGTTGAAGAGGAGGCAGATGTAGCATGAGAGCATGGAGAATTTGGAGACTGCAATCACTGCATTAACTCTGGATTTTAGTTAGAAATCTATAGTGTGTTTTCATTAGCTAAAATGTAGCTGTTGTTAAAATGTGATCCATGCAGTGTCGTGTCAGTGGACAGGGTTGTCCCATTGCAATCTGTTGCTTTTATAAAATGCTTCTTGTAGATCTTAAGACACGTTCCTCACACAGCTGCTTCTCCAGGTGTCCAGCTGTGCCAATTTGGGTTCAAGTGCCAATGGCTTTTGGCTTTGGTGTCAATCACTTACGCAGCTTATCAGAATTACTTAGAAATGTTGTTTGTGTCCATAAATATGAAAATTTATAGCTTCTCAAGAGTTGGAGTAGCAGAGAGGTGGCAAATTTGAGATGAGCTTTTTGTTTTTCTTCTGTGTGCTCATATGTGAAGCTCGCTTAGGCTACCTGCTATGTCCTGTGGAAGATATTCCTCAACTACAGCCTTATGCATTTGGATGCATCTCTAGCATGACCAAAAGGTCCTGGAGACTTTTAATTATTTGGTGGCTTTTCAGAAGAGGAAGTGAGAGGAAGACATTAACACCAGCCAACCAAGCCCAAACCCTGCAGACTTTTAATTATTTGGTGGCTTTTCAGCCAACCAAGCCCAAACCCTGCGGGTTCTGTGCCTAATTGCTGTGTGACCTTGCATGCAGGTTGAGAACAGCTACTGCACGCCCTTCACGACGTACGAGAACGGGACCCCGATGGCTCCATGCGGCGCTATTGCCAACAGCATATTCAATGGTGATTACCTTTCACGTCTGGCTCATGGATTTCTGCTTGAAACCGCCCTTGCCCCAAGCTGGGGGATCCTGCTAATGCAGGATTTCACCTAGGATGTTGTCTGGTTGTGCTCCTAAAGTAGAGTATGGGGCCCTGCTCCTTATTGCTCAGCAGCTTGTCTCTCATGTTGCAATTGGGGAAGATTTCTTTTTCATTTACTAAGAAATTCCTCATGTGAATCTACTACAAGACTGAGGATTTGAGTGTCCTGGTGAAATGGGGCTGATGATGTACAGAAAATACTTAGCATACTTCACCGCTAAAAGACGTGTTCTTCATGCCTTCCATTCAGTCATGGAAGAACCTAGCATCTGCCTTCCCACAGTGGAAAGAGGTGACATGTACCTGAAATTGTTTTGAACCTCTTTGTTTTTGTTTTTTGAGTGCTGGAAGTCCATATGTAATCTTACTTGAATTGATTTGATTCTGGGTTTGAGCCTGTTTATAGAATTCTCGTGGGCATAATCTGCTGATGAACACCCATAGCTTGAAACCTAGAAAAGGGCTTTTGGCCATGAGTGCAGGAAGAATTCAGAATAGATTTCTTTGGGAGCAAAGGGGCCAAAAAATAAATTTGGGGGATTTTTTTCTTCTCCACCCTGTCATTTTTCTTCCTCTTCTTCTCACATGGGCCATATGGCAGTTTGGGGCAATGCAGCAGCCATTTTTCAAGTAGCTTTTCTAGTCAACCAGAGCTGTTGTGAGGGACAGTAGCTTATAGATCCACTTGATAATCATTTACCCAGAACAGTATGTCTGTCTGTACATTTTCAGAAGCATTAGGTATTGCTCATGCAGTTGAGTTGCATTCCCAGTGTTTCCTAAAATGCAGCTCGTCTCCATCCATATCCTTTAACGTCCCTGCCAGTCATCCCGCTGGCTGCCTAGATAATTACATAGGTGCTAACGAGACCTAAGATAGGAAAAACAAACACTTTTGTACAGTGAAACAGGATGACAGGGGTCAGCACAATTTTAGCTAAGCGGTTTTTGATTAAAAAGAATATTTGTGACCAAACTGGTAGACACGGCCTCATTAGTATAAAACTAAAGCAAAAACTAAGGTCTTGAATTCCCTTAATTGCACTTTCACCTTTTCCCTATGCCTCAAAACAGGTGTTATATAGTAAAACAGCTAGTTCAGGACAACTGTCAAACAAAATCTAGGGAAAGGTAAGTATCAGAGTAATTCCTATAACTCGCATTCTCCCTCCAGCTCCAAAAGGAAATTGCAAAGACATTAGTCACAGAGGAGTTGAGGAGCAGAAGATATTTGCACGTATTTCTACATAAGGATGCAGTAGAATTTGTTGGTAGGAATATGTTCAGTCTTTAAAAATGTAAAAGCTCCAAGGCTCAGGAAGTTTGTATCTGCTTTGTGTGGAGTATACAAGTTTTCTGTTCGTTTGAAAGGTGCTTCAGTGTGTCATTTTTCATTAGTCGTGTTGGTCATTAGACTGATTATAAACATCTGTCTTTTACTCATACTTGTTGCCTCTCATATTCCCTGCAGACACTATCGATCTTTTTTATAATGTTAACTCATCTGTTATTCAAGTCCCACTGCTGAAGACTGGAAACAGTTGGTGGACAGATAAAAATGTGAAATTTCGCAATCCAGTAGCGCAAAATCTTTCTTCTGCATTTGCAGGTAAGCATGGTTCTGCTAGCATCCCTTATTTTTTTGTGGCTTCTCCTCCCCAACTCCAGTGTATGGAGGTCTCCACGCTGAGGTGGAAAACACTCCTGGGAAAAATACCTGCTAGAAGAAACTGTGTTTGCCTGACAGTAGAAACCAGATTTAGCAAAATCCATCTTTTTCCATTGAGCACAGAAACTGAGAGAGTGGTTTCAGAAGGCTCAAGTTAGCCTTTGTCGTTCCTCTTCTGTATTACTTCCTCTAACTGTATAATCTATCCAGAAAAGGCAAGGATGTAATCTCTCTCTAGTTTTTCTACTGAAATCATCTATGAAGGAGAATTGCAGCTCACTTCCCATCTTTTGCCTTTGCAGGTTCCCAGGCAGTTGTGAGACAAGCAAGACTGCCATCTTCAGAAGTTGTTTCAAATAGTCATCACTAGGGCTGTTTTTGTGTTGGGATTAATCTGTATTGAAGTGAAGTTAAAAATTTCTGTTGTGGAAATTTTTATTTCTATTCTAGGTACCATATGAAAGATACTTCTTCCTGCCTCAAAGAATTAATTATCTAAGTAGTTCATATAGCATATTTTTATCATAGAATGTGCTTATTGACTGTAGAAGGTAATATGCAGAATTTATTTAACAATCTTAGGGTGCATTTCTAGTTGTACAGGAGTGAACTAATGCATAGGAACTGAGGCTAAACTGTATGCTGAATTGTTTTTATTTGTGTCAGAGATGAATGGAGATTTTTACATATGAAATGTTCTCTCGCATGTGTCATTTTCAAATACTGGACAGCATCTTGTGTCACTTCCATATTTTGTGTTGGGTATCAGTAGGTGCCGAAGAAGTTAGCGGTCAGTCTTCCTTTTTGCCGACAGTGAGAACCTGATACTGACAGCAAGTCTTTCCTGCTTTCTCTCTTCCTTACCAGGAACAGCCAGACCTCCCTACTGGCAGAAACCAGTATATATGTTAGATGAGGAAGATGAAAGGAACAACGGGTACATCAATGATGAGCTCATTATCTGGATGCGAGTGTCAGCCTTCTCTACGTTCAGAAATCTTTATCGCCGTGTCAGCCGCACAGGGCAGTTTGCTGATGGCCTCCCAGCAGGGAATTACACTTTCTATATTTCCTATAGTATCCTTTCATATTGTCCAAGATACTCCTTGAGTATTAAATAGTGGCACATTAGGTAGAAGTGGGTTCGTGTGATAAAACAGGAAAAATCCCAAACCAAGCAGAACATCCCAAGACAAATCACCATGAAAAAAAAAGCTTGTTTTGAGGATGACAAGACAGGACAAGTGGATTTCTGTTAGCCTGTGCAGATGTTAAGATGTATTACCCAAACGGCAGCACATGGTTTTGGATTTGACTTCTGACATAGTTATCTTTGACCAGAAACAGAACGTGGCAGTAGCGGGTTTTACACAAAAGGTAGGAAATTGAAGAGATGGCTGAAGATGTTTTTACAGTCCAAATAATTAATATGAGCATAAGCACAAGGGTGTCTACAACCTTCTGTGAAGCAAGAGGTGCAGAGGAACATCTGCTGCTGAGCTATCTGGGATGTCTCCAGCAGAGTTGAGCTGTGCAGCCACTGGGATCTTTGTCCTGGTAACCCTGCGCTCTCCTGCCAAACAGCATAAGCATTGCTGTCTAATAACACAATTGTTTGGTCAACAAAAATTATGGCGAGATGACTCTAGATTTGTCCTTCTTCTCAGCCAATACAGCCATGGCATTAATATGCTATATTATAGCATATATAGCATAGCTATATTCTGAAAGTTTCCACAATGGGAGATAATAAGGAAAAAAAAAAATCTGGAGGAGCCGGGCATGAGAGGGAGAGATGAGCATTTTTATAAAGTTCTCTGAAGGCTCATTTTCCAATGAGTTTTACTTAAAAATATTATGAAACACGTCAAATTAGTGCAGTAGCAGCTGCATATTATATGAATCTGAAAGAAAGTATTTCCAGCATCACAGTGAGGCTGTATGTGAAGTATCTGCATTTCTTTCCACCAGACAGCTGCTAGTTTTAGCAAGGGGAGCACCAGATTCTGCGTTTTTGGGAGGGGCTGATAATAGTAGAGTGCTTACAGATCAGTTAAAGGAATTTTACAGCAGATGCAGATCTCTTGCTCCTTTATGCCTTGGAAAAAACCTTTGAGCACCTTTCCCTGCTGAAAATGACGTGAACTTTATTAGTGAAGTCTTAACATCCTTCTATCAGATTTCCCCGTTAGCAAATTTAAGGGGAAGAAGTATGTGATCCTTTCAACTGTGGTGTGGAGTGGAGGAAGTAACCCATTCCTGGGAATTGCCTACACGGTTTGCGGCACGGCAGCAACCCTGACGGGTTTTGTTATAACTGCCATCCACTTAAAGCTCAGAAAAGAGAAAACTTACTTTCAGAAATGAGATGATTCCCTGGCTTGCTGAGCAAGAGCAAAGATCTGCAGTGAAGAAGGAGCAGGCACCACACACCTTCCCTTCCTACCCGCCCTGCTCTGGATTTGCTTCGCTCTTGGATGTGAGGAACATAAGTGACTTGAGGGGCAGTGCTCTTCTGCCATGCCAAGCCAACAGTTGTATGGGTCTATGCTCTTAATAACATATGAGTGCTCCTAAATGTATGTTTCCTAGAAGACTTGTAGTGAGATGAGTTTCCAGCAACAGGTAGCTTAGTGATCGCGAATCGCCAGGTCAAAGAAATTGTGTGGTACTGAAGTCTGGCCAGAAGTCAGGGTCCTTATTCATTTCTTAATTAGTCTTTAAAAAAAGGCAATGTTTCTGTTCACTTGAAGGGGAGTTTTGGCCTGATAAAAAGTGAGGCATGGACCCAAAAAAAAAAAAAAAAAAAAAAAGCTTGAACAGGTAGAATTTACTGCTGACGACTGTTTATATGCATTGCCTGGATGGCTTGGCTCGGGTTTTATATAAAGATCGACTGTCCTAACAAAGCAACTCTTTTATTTGCATGTTGGCAGGGCATATTCATCATGATTTGATATTTGGTTGGGGATGGAGCATGGGGCATTCTCAAGGCATTTGGAGTGTATTTAAACCCTCTGTGTTGATTTTTATCTAGGTCCCAAGACTTAATTGCAGAGTTGGAGGGCGTCAGAACACTGATTTACACTTCAATAACTACATTTTACTAGAAAGCTTACATTTTAGATCACTGACTGTTTCAATGCCATACATTTTAGTAGAAATATCTAGCTAATATAACTATAAGGTCTCAATCCCTCCTCTTTCTATCGTCTCACCTATCCATGTAGAAGTTCACATGAACTCTTAGGTGACATAAAGCATCTGTTCTTCTTTCAAGCCCCACTCATTGTCATTAACTCGTTGTCAATAGAAAGCATAAAACATCAGAAAATCCATTAAATTCATTTTTTTAAAATTAACCACTGCAGCTGATGGATAGACTGTTACCACTTTCATGTTTATTATATTCTTAAATCACAAATTCTAAACATTTAGAACATATTTCCAATCGCTCATGAAATACAGGAATAGTGGAGTCTCCTTCTCTGGAGATCTTCCAAACCCACTTGGACGCAGTCCTGTGCCACGTGCTCTAGGTGACCCTGCGTGTGCAGGGGGGTTGGACTAGATGACCTCTAGAGGTCCCTTCCAACCTTAAGCATTCTGTGATTCTATGATAGTGCTGAAGGATCCAGGTCAAGTATACCATGGTACACATGATTTTTTTAAATAATTTTTCTATTGCAAATGTACAAATGAAATAAAACAGTTTGATTTCTTTGGTTAGTATTTTGCAGCCCTAAAACAACTCAAAATACTAAAACAAGAGAGAAGTCACTGATATTAAGTTGCCTAATACTGTCTTAAAATAAGCATCAGCTCCTTAGAGCAAGAGAAAGGGATGAAGCCTAGGGAGACTGAGTGACTCCGTCAGGACCTTCCAAGCCTGCTTTTAGGAGTTTCTCAGGTGCTTAGGAGTGTATGGCCTTTAGCAGATGGCCTGGGGTGCATTTGCTCGCAGCAATATAGGATGCTATATTTCCTTTAACGTCTGCTTCATAATTGTGCCACGAGTAGCAGAAGGGCTGCCCCTGGGGTCACAGCCACCATGGTTGTTAGTGTAACCATTGACTTAGTCAATGGTTATCCTGGTCTACTGGGCTAAGGCATGTGTCACATTCTGCTTTTCCTGGTTGGCTCATCTCCGTGAGCAAGCTGGAGACTCGGGCTTCTAGTATTTCAAACCACTGCATCTACATTTGTCAAGGGCTGTGTGAGAATCCTGCCCCTCACTGGATTTGACAGGGCAGGGCAGGAAGCAGGACATTTAGCGATGCTTAAGCTCGTTAGTCTAAATCCCTCCGGACAGTGAGACATGTTCCTAAACCTTTTAAGTGCTTTTGAAAATTAAATCCCATGCAGACCTCTGGAGAGCCCAGCATCACAGTTGCTGCCAAGCAAATTTGTGGCTCCAAAAGAACAGGATGACCTTTTCTTTTTTAATCCTCTGAGAAGCCGACTTTCAGGAACTGATATATCATCTGGGTGTTTAAGTCTCAGTATGTTTGTCATTGATTTAATTTCTTCATGAAGTATCTGGTAAAATTGTTAGGTAAAAGGAGACTAACTAATGAGGTACATATTTCAGTGAGTCAGTGTCTACCAGAAGAAAAACATATTTAGAAAACACATTCAGCCTCACAAGCAGTTCTTAAAATATATGCATTATCTCCCAGAGATTTGTGCAAGAACATGGTCTTTTCTCTTGAAGTTTATGAAACCTTCAAACCTGTGTGGTTTCAAACAAATCTTCCTCTTGTTATTATTCTAAAAGTTGCCTAAATCTTGATTTATAAAACCAAAAGCCCATTTTCATCTTGCCACGGCATTAATTGCATCTTCCATCGTGTTTGTACCCTCTGTATAGTCTCCATGGAAGTTGCTACTGGAGCTCAGGAGGCTGCTGAATAGCTCAGCTGCAGCTTTCTTGGGTTGTGCTGCCTCATCTAGAACAATGGGAACACCAGTTTTATAAAACATTTGCATTCGGTTTGTCTGGAAAGAATCTACCTTGCTCAAAAGGATGGAGAATATGAACCTCCTGATACTGTGTTTTGTGCCAGTTGGTCTGTTTTCCAGTAAAGTACCAACTTCTTACATAGGCTGTCAATACAAAGCTGTCCTGGCTTAACGCTACTGAGTGAAATTAAGAGCAGTACCTGGTAAGTATAAGTCAACAGCATCACTTTGAGTGCTCCATCACTAAGCCATAAAAGACTTATTGCCATTATTTATAATATTGGGGTGCAACAAAATGATTAAATCATTGGTGTTTGAATCATTTTCCTACATATGCCAACACTCCAGAAAATTACATATTGCTCATGAAAATATATATAATTTACTTGCAAATGAAAATTATTCCTTTGTAACTGCTACTTTACCTTATCTTGCATAACTGCGTTATATCCAGCCCCTCCTGAGTTGATGAAACTATGCTTATTTCTTATACATTCAAAGCATAGAGTTGCATGCTGGAAGTGGTCTGGAAGTTTCATGGGCCCAAACTAATATCACAGAAGCCTAAGTAGTCGGGAGGGTGCTTTTTCCTTCCTAAAGCAGATAAATAAAGGAGAACATAATTTTTTCTTTTTTTGATTTCTTTTTCTGGGGGGAGAGTATATTAAATAATTGAATGCCAGTTATATATGGGAGTACTTTGTCTTCTGAAGTTCTGTAGTTCAGTTTTAACAGTAGCAAAAATATCTGGAGGAGAAATCATTTCACTATTATAAAAATGTTATACCCAGTTTAAATCTTCTTTTTAAATTACAAGGTAGCAAAACAGGGAGCTGTATTTTAATGTCAAAAACTGTTGTACTACTTCTGGTTCCCAGCTCCCTTCAGGATCGAATTTCATTAATGGGATATATATGTATCTATATATAGATACATAAAACTGGAGCAGGAATTACAGGATATTTCAACAGCAGTTTAGTTACACTATTTTGCCAAGTCATTTTCAGACTTTTCAGTTTCATTTGGATACTTAAAATATCTGTCTGCCCTGGTTAGTTTTTCTGTTCTAAAAGTAGACATTTGCTTAACTCATTTGATCCAAAAATAAAAGGATGAGCGATCAGAATGAAACAGATGAAAATGATCACAGACCTATAGAATCTGGAAAAATCAGTTGCGTGCTGCATGTGTTTTCTGTAGTCAGCTGTGTTGCAGGATTTTATTAGCACGCATATTTTATGCCACATATTTTAATGCCCGGATGCATTATCATGTAAAGCCCATTTCCTTTCTTTGAGAAACCAAACCAACAGGAGAAAACATTCAGGGAAGGGAGGGCTCGGAAAGTTTTGGTAATGCGGAGGGAGATTGCATATCAGTTTGGCTTTAAGCTTAGCTGTAAAGTAAGAGAAAGCAGTTCCTTGTCAGGTCATCAGAGGTGTCTCCCTTGGTAGGGGCGGGATGGTGTGAGTCACAGAACTGACTTGAGGAAAAAAAGGAGTCTAACAAGGAGGAAGAACGGCGCCAGGGGCAATGTGCTTTGGTCTTGGGTGGGAAATTTGCCTGAGATACACTACCGTGAGACCGAATCCCGAAATGTGTTCTGGAAAGTCCATGCGACGTCAAGGAGAAACCAGGTTAAGAAAAAGAAATTCAATATTGTCAATAGAAAGCAGAGGCTCCCTGAACTTGCAGCTTTTGAACTGAGGGCTTCTCTCTAAAAGCAATTTAAACAGCAGTTTTGGTGCAAGCTGGGTGTGTTCTGGGCAGCTGCCTTTTTGCTCTGGGCCTGCTTTCTCCCGAGGCTGTGAGAATCAAGGAAGCGTGGGGTTTGTTTGGCCTTTCTTTACATAGGTGCATGAGGAAAGTTTTCTCCTCTTCCCTATGCAGCCATCCAGGAGGATCAGACAGCTCACTCCCTTTTTTAATATCAATCATGTATGTCTGTCTCTGTGTGAAAAGTGTTGTGGAGAGAGCAGAAGTTGTGGATGGAGAAAATGAGCATGGTTTGGGGCAGGGGAGCTGCTGTGGCTAGAGTGGAGGTGTTTTGGTCCTATGGAGTCCGGGGATGGGAGCTGCTAAATTAAATTTTAGCAGCCATGAAGTTAGCATGGATGTCTGTCTCCTTCAGCAGCTGCAGGGTCTGGAGGAAGCATGTTAGATCCTAATTAAAACCCTAGATAAGGACATCAAAATTACCCCTACCATGGAAAGCTTACGTTTTGGCCAGCACTCATCAGAATGCCTGTGTAATGTCTGAGTAGTATGTGCTATTCTGATGAATCGTGACAAACATACAGCATGTACCAAGTCAAAATGAAAAATGGGAGCTGTGTGTTATACTCCTGCTCAGTTGTAGCCACTGTATTTTTGCATGGAAGTGTGTGTAAAGTGATGCCTTTTTTAGCGAAAATTATACCCTTCAAAATGGAAGAATTAAAAAAAATATGAAAAATTATGTTTTCAACTGTCACAGCAAGCTACATCATAGTGCTATTTGCCTTTTTTTACCTGAAGACTCTTGTATGTAAGAAGCCACTGTTCCATTAACAGTTCTGTTAATCCAGTTGTATTACCAGGTGGATTCAAGGGTTACAATTTTAGATTAAAAACTCTTGATATTTCCTAAATAATTTACATGGGCTTTCTACAGATGTATTAGTAGTGCTGAAGTACCTGAAAACACCATAAGAAGCAATGTGTATCAACAAGAACAGAAACGATCCGTAGCAGTATCTAACACTGTCCATAACCCGTTGTTAAGGTTTGGGGAACGTGTACTGAACTGTCCTCGCTGGTTGTGAGGTAAAATGTGGCCCTTATTTGTCAGTGTAGAGAGACTTTCCAACAGCTCAGGGCAGTAATGACATCTGCAGTTAATAACACCCTTCCCTCGGTGGAGAAGTGCCCAGAAGTCACGAACGGCTGCAGAGGACGCAAGCACCGTGTTCCCTCGCGCTGGTGGAAGCAGTGATTTACCACTGGACTCCAAGGAATCGTGTCAGCAAAGCTTCATCTTCGTTGGGGGCAGAATGTATCTCCAAGTAGCGTGGTATGGTTACCGCTCCTGCTCGGGTTCGCTTTTGCTGGCCTGTGTTGCTGTTGGCCAAGGATTAATGTGGCCCATCCAAAATGAGATCCCTCCTAGGTGTTAAACTGGAACTAGTGATTGCTGTCAGAGCGTCCTTATGGCTTGATGCACAACTGAGCTGCGGTCAGAGTCACGTGCAGACTTAAATTGTGCAAAGGTAGAAAAACTGAAGCAGTGTGAAGAGCACCAAGGTAGTGGCACATCAATTGACGCTATGCAGTTTGCATAGTTTGGAGGCTAAAGAAATGACATAAAGTCATGAAGAGAGCAACCCGTGGAGAAACAACTAAGTGGTGGCACGAGGGCTTTTATTAACTCATTACTTTTTGCTAATCTTCATTCAGATCCTCGGATTTTTTTTTTACAAACAGTATTTAGATCATTATCATCATTTGAAGCACTATTAGTTCAGTGAGGGGCCTTGCTTCAAATTTTGCCATGTTTCTATGCTATGTGTTATTTTGGAGCATTATTATTTGGATCATTGTTACTTTGAATTAAAATTATTAAAGTAAAAATAACAATAATCAGTGAGTAATCAGCAAAACATTACAAGAATTAGAAGGCCTGTCTAGCAGATAGATAGGTTTCCACCTCTGAGGTCCTTCACAGTGTTATCTTTTGATGAATAAGAAGTCCAGGGTGGAGATCACAGAATGATTGAGTTTGAAAAAGACCTCTGGAGATCATCTAGTCCGATCCCCCTGCTCAAGCAGGGGCTGCAAGAGCACATTGCCCAGGATTGTGTCCAGGCGGATTTTGAAGATCTCCAAGCAAGGAGACTCCACAACCTCTCTGGGCAGCCTGTTCCAGGGCTCTGTCACCCTCAGAGGAAAGATCTCACCCCAGAATACAAGACTGACAAAAATCCATAGTGTTCTCAAATGTAATTTTGTAGTCTGACATCTCTATTTTGACCGAGCAAAGAAAAGTACAGGTTTTTGATTGCTGAGTCCTGTAAAGAAAGGGGGGGAAAAAGAAAACAGTTCCTACAGACATATTCCTATGTTTTAGGCTCGCTGTTGTCAAGTCTCATGCTAAGCTGTTTCTGAAAGATTCCCCTCTGTGGGAGACTGGGGCAAGGGGGACAGGGGAGGAGGGCATTTGTCCTGTATACCCTTATCATTTCATACAACTGATAATAACTGTAATATCCTTGACATGTTGAAAAGTTTTCCTCAGACAGACTTTGCTTGGAAGTTATTTGGGAGGGTGATGGATACAGGTTGCAGAGCACAATGTCCTTACCGATCAAGTGGGAAAAAAGTGTTTTCGGTTTAAGTCTCCAGCGCAATGTTTAGACTTTACTGTATTAGGAATAAAAACTCCTGTTCTTGTACTAGGAAAAGGTGGTTGGCCAAGTCTGGCCTTGCCCGTTTCAGCTACTGCAGAGTCCCTTGGATGATAGAGATAGAGGCACATTGGGGCACAGTTCACCATCTGCTAGAAGAGATGGGTAACTTGTGTCAGCATCGCCAGCATCTGCGGCTGCCAAGTTGTGTTTCCTTTCTGGTAACAATATTTAACTGGAATGATTTAATTTTGTAAATGTGATCAACGGACACTGCCTCCAGAATTCAGGTAAAGCAAGCCCTCACTTACTTACCAGCAAATACGACCTAAGACAAGATGCTGAGCAAGTCTTTGAAGAGAATGACAAGCTCTCTTTTGCCCACTCATCAGAAGGATGATTTCTAGGATTGCAGCAGCTAAAATGCCATTATGGGGGATGAAAGCCACAAATTCTGTTCTGGTTACCTCTTTACATTAATGTTTGCACCAATGCAGTGCTTTACTGTTGCATGAAACTGGGGTTTAAAGTTGTGAACCGTTTATTTCAGTGTTAATGAAAACTGTAAATTTTTGCTTCCAATATAATGGTCATCTTGGGTAGAAGGAGATATTGGAGTAATTGCCCTTTTAGTATAGATATTTTAGGGACTTCCTTCGGGGGTTTCAAGTTTTTCCCATTCTGTTTTCTGTTTCACACATCATGCTAAAATCTATAGAAAAACAATCAGAGGCATATTTGCCATATTATTCTCTCTGTCTGGAGGAGGTTCTTGTGTTCTGCAAATGCAATCCAGAAGATAAGTCTATCATATTGTATATTTATATACACACAGGAGTTTTCATTTCTGTGTGTTTATTTGGCCATGCAGTTGGTTTCTGATGTAGAATGCTACTTTGCTTTCAAAGGAGGCTCTGAAAGCAAACCCTGAACCTCTGCAAGATTCCCATGAATGAATTTTCACTGTTCTGTCAACAGATTGACCAATACATCAAGTATCAGTTCAAGGCATATACACTTTGCCATCTCTTTGGTGTGTTCCTGTTTACTACAGTGCTTAGTTCCTGTGCACATTCTGCAGATGCTCTGCAATGGGATGGTCTGGGGGTAGAGCTCTGAGAAGGCTTTCCCTGCACCTCCACTTAAACAGGTTTCTACTAGTTTGCCACAGTTCTGTCTTCCCACTGAATTGAGTTCATTAGGTTGGAGCAGAGCTAACTGTTAAAAGGGAAATTCTGTTTTCTCTGCCTTTGAAGAACGACGGAGCATAAAATACCTCTGGCCTTTTGGGCTTGCTGGCATCAAACTCTGAATTACTTTCTGGTCCTCTACAAACATACACGTGTTGCGCTAGAAATAGCTTCCACTGACCTCTCTTCCTCCCTCTGCCCGTCTCCGCCTGCTTTCCTTCCCTGGGCAGGGTCCTGGGAAGCCTTGGCAGAAGCTGCGCTTTCATGCTGTGCTTGCGCTGAAGAAACTTCTTCAAGCCAAGCAGAGCTGTTCCAAGTCCTTTCTGCTGCGCCTTGCTAGAGGGGCTGAGGCTTTCCGCGCTCTCCGTCCCGCTCTCGGCCCTGTGATCGGCCAATTGCAGGCACACTTGAAGCTCAATTCCCTCGTAAGGACGGGTGGCCGTGGGGGAGGACACCCTGCAGACCCTGCACCGCGTGGGGCCGGCGGTGCTGGTCCACAGCACCGTGACGGGCAGGCAGGCAAGCCGGGCAGGCAACTGCTCCTCTGAAGTCAAAAAGCTGTTTTACCCGAATCTTAGTTGTTTCACAAATAATAAAATAAAGCTTTTTGTCTCTTTTTCAGGAAGAATCATGTAACAGTCTAGTCCAAAGTGGAGGAGCCTCCCTAAGTAGAAAAATGGATCCTGGCCCTCAGACCGTTACCAACAACAGCTCGTCTTGGGGCACCACCTCTTGTGAAGCTGCAGCAGCTTCAGGAGGAAGGAGAGAGAAAAGCAGCCGCTTACGAGCAAACGTGAGACTTCGGCATACTACCCGAATAAACTGCCTGGAAAACGGGGTAGCGTAGAAGATACACACAACAAAGCCAAATAGAGTAGATCTGCACAATTACAGATCCCCCACTTGAGGAAAAAAGGGATTTCCACCAAACATTCCCTGCCCTTTCCTCGTTCTGCTGAAGTAGGGACTGTATTACAGTAGTGCAATGCAGCTCACCTGTAGACTTCCACTTGTCATCTAAATTTGCTTGGCCCATCTGCACCTTGCCCTGCTGAAAGCCACAAACAAATGTGGTAAGTAAAAGAACTACAGCAATCACAACATTATTTTTTTGTTTGCTTTTAGCTAGACAGTGTTTTTAGACATTATTTTTAATTATTATACTATCATTTGGCTTTCGACTTCTTTAATACACTCACTCTACATGAGGTCAGCATGCAGGCAGAAGTACGTTTAGATGTTGTTCTAGGCTTTCTCCATTTCAGTCTGATCGTATATGTTCCTGTATGTAGCATTCTTCATTCCTGTATTTAGTTTCATGTGCAGTAGTGTTTATGTATATGTGGGTAAGGGGAAGATGTGTTCCTTTCCCTTCTGCAAGGTAGCATAGACAGCTGTTGGTGTCCATGTTTGGATTTCCTGGGAATTGCCCCAAAGTTTTGCTCTTTTTTTGGATGAGAATTTGTTTGCTGATCATGTGGTTTCGTAATCAACTGCTGCGCATCTGTCAACCCGCAGTGTATCTGACTGTCTTTTAAATAACTGTGTCAAGTCTTGTGAAAATTTTGAACAGAGAGCTTAAAACCTGGGTTTGACTCTGACACACAATACCGATTCCTCAACAGAATTCCCGGTAAGCCGCTCTTTCTCACCTCTAATATTAGCGGGCGGCGGGGCGCTCCGGGTGCTGCTCCGGGTCCGCCAGCACCAACGTCCCAGCAGCAGCGGCAGCTCCTCGAGATGGGGCCCCTCGCGCTGCGTTAACCGGTGCAGGGCCCGGCCTTTACAACCCACAGATTGACCAAGGGTGAAGCAATACAAAACTACAGAGCATCATTCGTATGTACAATTTATTTAAAATACTTTAACATACATAAAAAACCCTCACTATTTATACAGTCTAAGTCTAGCAACATATACAAATACTGAGCAACTACAGTACATGCTGAGGTAAGAATGTACATTCTGGGAGAACACTCAAGCCATCTTTATTCCAAACAAGACTGAAACGCGTTTTATGTCCATCGTTCGATTCAAAAGAGCCTCACTAAGCACACCTCTGCTGGGATGGTACACAGGGAAAGGCTGAGCTCAGCTGGGTCATTTGCAGCTTACATTTGCAAATCAACCTTTAGCAGTTTATAGCGTACATTTTATAGTCAACTTTTTACATGTTCAACCTTATCTCTTTTCCCCTAGCAGATAAAATGTTCCAAGTTGAAAGCAGGGAGCAAAATATAAGACCAATTTCCTTCATAAAAAGAATTTAAATACTTAAACAGCGACTTGGGTCAACTGCTCACACTGTTCAGATAATGAAACTATACTAATGCTGCTTCAAGATAACCCAGTCCACCGTAGAGAAACTTTCCTTCTCACACCATCTTGGCCTATGTTATAGCTGTGTGTTCTACCTCTCTCCTATAGTAAAAATTAAATGCGGGTTTCCAAGAGTGTTATTTTTTCTCGTCTTGAACACATCCATTTATTTTTATGGCAAATTAGCCTAAAGTTGTATGGTTTAGGAAAGCAGTTTCTTCACTTGCCTGGAATCAGTATGTCACATTTTGATGCAAAGGAATAGACTTCCTCATTTTCAAAGTCATAGTTGCTACTGATGGGTAGAACAACCTTAACATTTTTAAGCAACAAACTACAAAGTTTGCAGACTAGCTTCATCACGCGGAACAAGTTGCAGTGTTATCAAAAAATACAACTATATGCAGGAATTTCCTCTTCATGAGTAGGTTTTATATATCGCCCCTTATTTCTATATTCACATTTAGGCACCTAATTTTTAAAGAATCATTCTCATGATGAAAAATTGTAGCAAGAGGCCTTAGGGCAGCACAGGATATGTGATGACATATTCTCCACGTTGGACAGGCCACAAGTAATTCTGCGTTACTGTGTGACAGCTTCTGTGCAGGAAAACTGCAGTGGCAATTAGGACACTGTACCATTATGAGCCTGTAATGGGAGCCATTTGTAACCATATTTTCGTTTCTGCTTTCATGTTATCCATCCAGCACATGCACCGGGGGCAATAAACACAGCTCACCTAAACCACCTCATGGGGTGGGGGGGAACAATCAACCAAAACAAACAAAAAAACCAAAAAAAAAACAGTGAAAGTCCATAAAACTGGGCTAATGTATAACCAGGGGTTTTCACATTTGCAAGTTACTTCAGCATCCTTCCAACAGTGTGGTTACAATAAAAATCACTTTATTTTTAAGAGCAGCTTCTACTACTTATGCTTATGTTAAAAAGGCTGTGCTTTCTTTCTAACAAGACCAGAAATGGCAAACGTGACATCCCAATTATTTTCATTAGGTGATTACCTAAATAAAACTAGTCTATGTTATCTTAGATGGAGAGATCTTTTCAGTAGAGAAAACTGGAACATTCAAAGGTTATATATTCACTTAAATGCTTCTGAAATTGATACACTTTAAAACAACCTGCCTCTAGCAAAGTTTTTGGAATCTTTCATACTTCTAACAAGAAACAATCATTAAAAAAAAACCCTAGGGCCAAGTTTTCCAATTGTGCTAAAATGTACCATATGTGCTAAACCAGCTTTACGCATCATTCGAATATTTGTGTGCCTCCTTATGCACGCACAAAAGTATATACATATCTTTCTTTGTATATGCTTACATCTTAAAACACACAACAACAGACACCTCGAGGGGGAACAACCTCTCAGATTTGGTCTCCTTGAACACCTGGAAGCTTCTTGCAGCCTGTTCACTTGTGGGGAGGTTTGGGTTCAAGGCAGACACAAGGCCAGTTGCCTTGTAGTTTCCTTAAAACAGTCTGTGCCCACTGTATCTCTAGAAGGCAACAGGATTTAGTGGCTTAAGACCAGACGGAGGAGAAAACAAATTATAGAGCTATCAGATTCTGGTTTTAGAAAGATGATAAAACCGTTGTGAAAAGCATGTGAGGAACACACACGCGGTGATTCCCATTCCTGTGAACAAAAGTTGGAAGTTATGCAGCTATTCCAAAAGGGAAACTGAATTTATTCCTCTCTAGTACTTACATAGAGAGTTTAGGAGGTTTTTTTTGTTTGTTCTTTAAGAAATAGTACCATTGGCAAGACCTATATTACTGACTTTCCTACTTTAAGCTGTTTCTCCCAATTTACAATTCATATCGCTGAAATGCTGAAGTTAATCTTGAAAAGTTCCTCGTTCACTGCTGACAGACAACTGTAGAAAACAAGTCCATGGTTTCTCCAGAGACAAGGCGTACCTGTATACAGTAGGAAGGCCGAATCGCTGGTTTTCCCAGACCTCCTTTCACACAAGTTTTGGTTCAACTGTATTAAGACAAACAACGTTAAGACAAAGCGACCCAAGCAGAAGGGACCCCGAGCTCCGAGGAGACGGCGCTCCCGACGCTGCGGCCGAGCTACCTGGGCTGCTCATCGCCGCCGGCGGGATGGGGCAGGCCCTGCGGCACCTGGTAGAGCAGCGCGGCGACGGCGCCGGGCCCCGGCTGCCCCTTGGGGGTGTCGTACAGCGCCCGCGCCGGCGAGGGGCTCTCTGCCCCACACGAGGGTCTGTTGTAGGGTCCTGCTGGGGGAGCAGCCTGATTCCCTGCAGCTTTGAAGGTGGAAATGGGAGAGACGCCAAGAGGCGCGCCGGCGTGGCCGGACATGTCCATGATTATGGGCGTTGCGTATTCGGGTGCAGTTATAGGCAGCGGCTCGGCGTAAGCGTGATAGACTTCTTGCACAGGGGAATTGTAGGGGTCCAGATCCGCGTAACTTGCCTCCTTCCCCTCCTCTGGTTTGAAGGTGGATCTCTGATGCAGCGTGCCAACCATCCCCCCTACCAGCGGCTGGGCATACTCTGTGCGGTGAGACCCAACAAAGGAGAATACATAAACAATTAATGCATTTTTCATTTTAATAGTGGCATCACAATAAATAGATCCTATCAACAGCATCACAGAAATTATTATCCGAGATCAAACCAATGGGCTTTATGTGCCAGAAAATAATGGTCAGTTACAAGCTGCTAGGTAACTTCTGCTACAAGATCCTGATTTCTTAGGCTTGTAATACTTTTTTCCCCCATGGAAGCTGCAATTTCCCATGCTGCAAATCTGCCTCAAAGCAAACTTTCTAGTTTTTTGGAACTTGCTTCCCTGGAAAATTTGACTTAATGAAGTTATCCTGGCTGGCTTTGGCTCAAGTGTGGCTGGGGGAGGGAAGGCCTGCACATGGTCTGCTGAGCTGTTTTAGTTTGACAGGTGACCTGAATAACAAAAGCTGGAAGTGAGAAAATGGGATAGCTGCCTAAAAAGAGACAATCTGGCAGCCAAAAAAGAAATAATTCTGCCGGCTGTGAAGCCAGAATGCTGCAGGTCTGCATGTTTCTGCCATCAGTGAGTAAACACAGACCCAAAGGCAGAGTCATCCTCCTCCAGTGACTGGTTCATCAAATAAATGGCATATCCTGTTATCAGTAATTCTCCATCTTCCAAATTGAAGGGATGGCTTAATTTGTATTATCTGTGCAGATACATGTGATGTATTACAGACTTATGTGCAACTATGGTGTGATTAAGTTATTTTCAGTGCATGAAAACATGGCTACAGAGACTTTCAGGCCTTCCTGAGTTTCAAGAACAAGTAAAGAAAGTTTGGGTTATTGCATTTACTTGCAAAAATGTCTTTCCGTTGTGCACAATCAGTAAACACACACTTCTGTGGAGCTCTGAGAACAGATCTGAAACAGCTTGTATTTCAGGAGGTGTAAGAAGTACCTGCAGACTCTGTCTGTAACATTGCTGGGACTTCTCTGGGTCTTAGGCGACTCATTTCACCGCTGCTATAGCGAACTGGAGTTTCTTCATGGTCTGCTGATTTGGTGGGGAGAAACTGCTTCATTCCTTTCCACCATCCTTCACACGGATTAAAGAAAAGAAAAAGGTAAGAATCTACTCATTCTCTATTAGAAGCTACTGAAGAGAAAGTATATACTACGGAGCTTATATTTTGTAGTAGCAAGTAAGGAAAATAGTAAGTATTTGCATGGCCAATCAGCAGATTCAAAAAATCACTAGACAATGTTTAACAAAACTTGAAGTAACCTGCGAGCAGGGTCAGAGAGAGGGGCCACAGAGTAGAACAGCATTTTCTGAAATTGAATTTTGCTGAATTGCAGGGACTATATATAGTTCTATAGTTATAGTTCTATAATGGACTTGCATACTGAACACACATATTTAAATGATTGTGAAAAAAATCCAGCACGTCTATTATTAACATTTAAATATAGCATATTTTGATTTTAGCATTCCAATACAACAATGCTGGGATCTAGCAGAAATGGATCTATAATAAATAAAATAAGATCATTGAAAGATTTCTTGCCTAAAGGATAAGGAACATTTAAAGCTGTCACTGAACAAATGCACATATGCAGACTACTAAAATGAGGACAGAAAAATGAAGCACAATCAGATGAAAAGAAGCCAACTGCTGTAGCAGGTCTTTAAGCTCTAGCATAAGGGTTCTCAGGGCCCTAGAAAAGCACTGCCCTGCAGAAGTGCCTGCTTTCCACTTAATGGGGATCAAGAGCCCAAGAATGGAAAGTTCGACCTAAAATGGGATTCAAGTCATTCCACACACCCCACAATAGGGCAACGAAGAGAGATAAAACTTGAGACACCTGTATGCGAAGATGAAAGGCTTTTTTTCCAGGAGAAAAAATACCTGGTACTGATTATTAACTGTACAAAAACTTTCCTTAGAAATGAGTTTTTCTCGTCTTGTTCTTATTATGAGGCTCTAAACTTTGTTTACTAAAATAATTTTATAGTTGTAGCTCTGACAGGAGAAACGATTATTTCTGAAGAAAGTTCACAGAACCAAAAGTAAAGTCTGTTCAGAAAGGACATTCAGAGTTCACTACCCCTACATTTATAATAAACCAGCATTAGAGAAGCGTTTCTGCCACGGGAAAATATCTAAGCTACTGCAATTTGAAATACATATTAAAGCAAGAATGCCAAGTATTTTATTAAACCATTTTTGTTACCTGCACGATCCCAGTAAGGTAGATCATAGGTACCTTCAGTTTTTTTCTTGCTATGAGAGAAAGAAAAGGGAGTGTTTTAGCTAGCGTGCTTATCGGAAAACGCAACTGTTCCCTTTGCTGTAACTGGTGGTCGTGTACAAGCACCAATAACCTGACTTCCCATTACCAGTCTGCTGCTACTGGAAAAATCTGTTCCGGAAAAGCACTTCTGATGAGAATAGTTACAGAAAGCAGTTTCCATCATGCCATTAAAATGGCATTTTCTCACAAACACAACACAATGCTGAAAACACTTTCCAGAAACGCAGACCGTGTAGTTCCCATTGTATTTCATGCAAAACATTTCATTTCCAAACACCAGACTAACATTCATTTAAAGTACTTCTATTAATCCACTCATTTACCGGTTTCTCCAGTGCCA
>NW_010581744.1:355884-389352 GCF_000705375.1 Tinamus guttatus | reverse complement strand
CTTTCTGAACATTTTCTTTGATATGCAACATGATGCTGCCAAACTGTGTGTTTTTCAAACTTCATGGCAACATGAGCATTCTGTAAAAGATTAGCTATGCTAAAAGTGTTTTGTCCTAAAAAACTGTCAAATGAAATAACAAAGCAGTTACTTCGAATTAATCCTGAAGGGAAATCCAAGTTGGAACTATTCCTTTTAATGGAAAATCTATTCAGTAATTAAAAGCTGACTTTGGTTTGAATAACAATTTTAAAAGTGGATGCTTGGTATTTACTTGTCTTATCAAACTGGTTTTATTTCTGCATATTGTATGTAACTGTACACTTTTATCATAAGTATCTTAGAGTCCTTATATTAAAGTGATCATTTATGTTATATTAAAGTGATCATTTGCTATAGCATATAAAGATTGTGGAGAAAAGTTAAATTCAGCACCATTTAATATATGCAAAATACTGTAATGCTTAATTTTAGGTACCTTTGGTTACACTGGGAGTGACTGTGGTATTTTTTATTTCAGGTGTGAAAGTGGTTTTATCTGTCTCCAATGAAGTCTTCACTGAATGAATGAAGTCATCACTGAAGTCATCGTTCTTGTCATCATTGGTGTTCGGAGGTGGTGGTGGCAAGGAAAATTTTGGAGCACGGCCTTTGAAGAAAAGTATTTGCAAAGGTATTTGAAGTGTTATTTGAAGTGTTATTTTTACAATTCTCTTTTCTTGAAAAGACAGCTGGACCCATTTTTATTCTGAAGTTCTAAATCTTTGCCAACATATTTCATTGCTTCATAGATTTTACCTTGCACAATTCAGAGGCTTTATGTTGTCTTACCTATACTAAACTGACATCCTAGGAGTTCCACTTTCATTGCAATTTTCTGGTGCCATTTTAAGGGGTTAATTCTGAAAAAACGTGCAATAATAGGTGGAATGAAATTATTGCGAACTTCCTGGTAATATTCAGTGTTCCCTTGAAATATCTGCAAAATAACAAAACAAAAAAAGAAAGACACACAGGTGGGTTACGCAAATCTAATAACTAGTCTAATGCTCAGTACACTAATTTTAATAATTTAATTACCAAAAGGAAGCAGTGCTGAATCCTGGGAATATTTCACCCCGAAACAATGCTGTTGCACATCTCCCCTTCCCCTGCCCTGTGCAAAACAACAACGACATAAAAAAATAACAACAACAAAGGGCCCAGGGAGGTGGAACCTCTTGCCTTATTTCATATAAGGCGATTTACCTTTTACAAAAAAAAAAAAAAAAAGAAAAAAAGAATCCTGTCTGCTAATGGTGTTGAGAAATAATTTTAACTCAGTGATGGATGGGTATTTCCCACTTATTCTTCAAATTTAGAGGGCAATTGAAAAGCAGGAGTTACTAGTGCCTTCACATAGCGTAACAGCTAAACGTGGTCTGCTTTGTGAATGGGTATGATATTTTTTTATAATTAAGAAACAAGTCAAGTATGGAATTACACTGGCCTCTAGTGGTTGCTCTAGTGGTTACAAAGACTGACATGGAAGGCAAGGGGTTGGGAATGCAAGATTTAGAGATCTTGCATTTCACAGGCTCACATGGAACCTTTCAGTTCAGGAAGAAAAGGAGACGAAATAAAAAAGGAGCTATAGGTGATCACTCACTGCTAGTCCTTGCTAGCCAAAGCATCCTGGCATATTATTCAGGGACAACTCATAAGCTGACAACACAGAATTGCTTTGGTTGACATTTATAAACAGCAAGCAGATAGTCAAGGCAAGATGCAGAGCAGGCTCATCTACAAACCTCAGTCCAACTATTAGGCTTTTCGTGGAGCTGCTTAAAACAATCTAGAGTACTAGGCCAAATACTCCATCCAGTGACCGTTCCCTTCCTCTCACAGGGAGGGCTCGGGTATTATGTCTTTTACGTCAGAAGTGACTTGTCTTTCCAGGGGAGCGCGCAGCAGTTGGGCTTCAGCGCTGCCCACGCAGCTCTTGGATCTTACTGCAACTCGGACCACAGCAGAAGGGGCAGAGGGAATGAGGGCATGCTTATCTTTAAAATGTCAGCACAGGCCTCACATATGATGAGCAACATTGCAGTGGAATTTTACAGTATAGAATTATGGTACTTACCTACACAAGCCTGAAAAGTAAATATCATAAACACCTAGGATTTTTCTGCTCACTCCGACCACTTGATAAACACTAGAACCCCTTATAACTAGTAAGTGTCGTCACTGTACTGCACAGCAGCTGAAGTGTCTGCGTAAAATCAAGCAGTTAAGAGGTTTAACACACTTCTGGTAACTCCTGTTGGCACTTCGTACTTTATACACAAGATGAAATATTTTTGTTATTGCACTCCTGCGTGTGCATATATTATGCACATTATTATACACTCCCTAAAGTCATGCAGAGTGACTGCAATATCCAACAGGTCTGAAAGTAAACAATTATTCCAGGAGACCAACAATTTCATAGGCAAAAACTGCAGCAGAACAACCCCAGTGGCCTTTAAGAATTCATGTCTGGGCTCCCTGATTCACACAACGTGTCTGTCTCCACTCTTAAAAGATACTAAAGACCCGTGAGCATTACTCATGTGCAAAAATTCTGGTTTGTCCTTATACACTCAGTAATTGCCCTCATGTTCGAAAGCATTGGTTGATGATATAAACATGTAAGTCAATTTAATGTAAACATAAATGTGATACTTCATGTAGGTGCTGCATTGTCTTTTCTTCATCTCAAATTAGTTACCAGCATTTTTATTTTTAAGTATCCAAATAATGCTACCAAACTAACTGCTAACCTATTTGTGATACCAAAATTTGTGATGCTAAAAATCTAGGTACAATTGAAAGTGGTGGGAAATGCAAGCCATTTGCCTTGAAAGCACGTATTCTTCTACAACTTGCAGTTTAGTTTTACAAGTAAATGGCTCTCTGGGACATTTATCCTGTTTTTGGAAAGTACTCTGAATATAAGCTTATTATGATTAAATATTCCTAATGAATGGAGACAGATTAAACGCAGGGGTAAGTCTAGGCTGTTATTTTGAGTAATACAAAGAGGCTACAAACTAGTCTGCCCATTCAAATATTCACAATTTAATGAGACATCACAAGAATAGAGACCAAAGGCACTGGATTTCAATTTACAGCAACTTTTCTGCGTATGAAGGCGATTCTTTTATTATTGTTTTTTATTTTTAGGCCATCAAGTTGCTACAGCTCGCACCAAAGCATCATTTCTTTTGATAACGATGCAAATGACAAGCAAAGTACATTGGTGCATCTTTGAGAGGACATGCATAGTCCAAGCTGCTGCACTGTATTCTTACTTGGGCTGTATCATGCCAGTTGCCACTACTGAAAAGAGGCACAAGCAGCGTTTGGATACTTTAGCTACAAATATAAAAGTCAAAAAGAAAATGGACAAGCCTGTGCCTCTGATGCCCAGCACTGCAACCCTGTCTGACAATTAGCCTCACTTCATGTTTCTAAGGATGAGCATGGAAGAGTGGAGGCAACCAGAATCATTAGTGTTGGCTGTTACCTTTGAACAACACCAATAACAAAAGTAATTCCTTCCTCCAGGCTTGTATTATGACCAAGCTTTGCATGTGAAGTATCAAGATACTAACTCAACCTTGCCTGCATTTCAGTATTTCTCATGGACTCAGATTTGCACAAACATTTGCTTTCTGCGCTCAAAGTGCATGTTTATTGATGAAAAATCACTTTCATAGTCCATTTATACTTAAACTCCCTAGCGATGCCTCTGTGCTTTCCAACAGATCTTTTCAATAGAACAACTGTTGAAACACCATCACATCTCCCCAATTCAAACTTTTTTCTCCTGTTTTACAAAAATGTAAAGAGAGTACTCTAGAATACTAGCACACCTCTGTGAGTGATATTTTCAAAGAATAGAGAAAATCAGCAGAAAAGCTTCCAATCTCCTCAACAACAGAGACAATCACTGACTGTCAGTTTTAATCATTTTTCAGAAAACAACTAAATAGTAAGTCTTGATTAGTCTGGTGTGCGTGTATGTAATACGCACAGGGAAAGCTAAAAATGCACCTAAAAGCAAAGCTGCATCAAATGAGATCAGGCACAGGAAAGGGCAGCTATGCTAATCTTGAAGCCTAACTGTGCCAATCCCCCTTTCTTGGTCACTTCAGTATTTTGCCTTGCAGTTGACACTTTTTGAATGGGCAGTCATCTTCTTACGTTGTGCATAGTAACATAAACAGCACCATCAAAAAAGTCTTACCTATAATTAAGCTCAACATTTGTTTCACTTTATGAACATGCAAGAAAAAGAATATGCTCGAAATATAATGCAATAGCAGCAGAGATTTCCTAGGAAAATATGAGGCCTGAATCTAATTAATCAAGATTTTACTTGAAGGCCAGAAGAGGGCACTCAAAACCTAGCAAAAGTTGGTTTTGTTGTTTTTGTTTTAAAAACCTCATATTCACAGTCTTTTAGTTCATGTGTAGGTTCAAAGAAACGGACCAATCCTGTCGGTCACTGTCTCCTCTTTTCAGGAAGGTTTCCCAGTGTGATTATGTCCAAATAACTTGATTTATAAGGAAGATATTTATACATCTAACCTTGTTCAATAGGAGGGTTGGAAATGCAACAGCAAAGGTATTTTTAATCACTGAAATCTGTTCTATTTTCCCAGGCAGAAATCTGCAGCTCAGATGGTTAAACTTAACTAGGAACTCAGCTAAAACAAACCCCAGCACTCTCCTGCTTGCAAGCACTGCTACCAAGTGCAGAGGTTTTAGTTCCTTATTTCATCTGCTGACGGGATGTTCTGCAGCTTCATCTACAGGCTGGGGACCATTTGCAGGGCTGGAGATGGGAAGAAACAGGCAGCTCCCTGTAGATTATTGTTGTAAGACTTGGTCTTATGACCATGAGGGGCAAACTTAGAGGAGTCAGCTGGAGTGGAAACGACTGTCACACCCCACCTGGAAACACTCTTAATACATTGTAAACAAAAGAAAAAATAGGCAGGGCTTAAGATTTCCCCTTCCTAAAACACACTGTGCTTTTATCTGTCTAAAAAGGAGGGAAGTGGACTAGGAATTTTTATGGAGGAAAAGCATGCCAAATGTTTTCTTGTGGCTTACATCTGTGAGCTCCCTCAGTAGCCACATACACCATTAAAACCAAATATATCTTGAATAGGATATCTTGAAAAACTGATTTAACGAGACCAACTGACAGAGGGCCCTAAATGAACTAAATAAAGTTTTTCTGTTCCATTTGTATGTGACGCTGCAGGCCTATAAAAGAAATGAAAAATGTATCTAAGAATTTTAAGAAGACTGAGGAAAGGCTAGTTCCAGTGGGGTTAGCAAGAATCCATAATTTTTAACAAAATTTAACAAAAACCTCCTGGAAAAACAGGTAGTGCATTAATCCTCTCAGTTTTACAGTGTAGGAAGTTCTGAGAAATCTTAAATATGAGGAGAAAGAGACTATCTTGTGGCTTAGATTAGGTAATTCTTCCTAAAGCAAAAAGGCATTTGGAATCTCAATGTAGCACCGTTTTTTTGGAAAATTATAAAAGGAGGAAATAATATAACCCCTGGTATCTATACTATGTTCAGAATATGATGAGAATCAGAAATCTTAATTTTGAAAAATAAATCCAATCCTATTTTAAAAGAAGTCCAATTATTCTGCAAGGGATGCAGTACCAAATGGTCTACTACTGGAAACAGAAGCTTCTTGTAAATAATATTCCCATCTTCAGACAGTCATTTCTCAATTTCAAAACTGTTTTCAAATCTTTACATATTTCCACATTTTCACATTTCCTTCTATATAAATGCTGTTTGTGATTCAAATTACATTGCAAAATAGTTATTTAATGTTCCTCTCCAAAACTGGTCATATTTACAGCTTTGAAATCTATATAGAACATACCTAGAAAATGTGTGGTATTTTTACCTTATCTTTATCAGTGCCAGGTTCTCTGTACACCATCCATTTCTGCGCATCATCACTGTATAAAATTCTGTAGGCTGACACATAATAGTAGTGCTCAGGTAAGGTTGACCCAGTGGTTATAATACCTGTGAAAATGAAGGTTTCCAGTTATAGAAAAGGCAGGTACCGGTTTGTGAAAATTAGTATTTCATCTTTTTAATTCAGAGTTTTATAACTGGACAGCATCTCCAAAAGTCCAGTTGCATTTGGAAAAGTTTATAGAAGACATCGGGTTCGGCACTGCCTACAGTGGCTGAAATTTCATCCATCGTTTTTATTTACTTTCCTATTTTAGCTCTCACGATCCAAGTTTTCTATGATGCTAGTTGGCACAAGCCAGGCTGCCACCAGCTGCCCTGTGCTCTCTCAACCTCAAAGCAGGAGGCAAAGCATCCCAGAGCACCAGGGAGAGTGGCACATCCAGCGGCCTCTCCACACAAGCCTGGCTACTGAATCGCAATGGATGCGCCAACATAGTTCTGAGGCTCGAACATCAAGCCTCCAGTAAAAAAGCCACCGCAATTGCTTCAACAATTCTTTCCCCGAATTAAGGGGCACAGCAGGTTTACTTACCTGTTATTCTCTTTTCCTTATTCAAGTCTATCTGCAACCACTGCTGCTCATCACTGATGAAAGCAGCCCAAGGAGGCCCAGGCCTTTTCAGCCTGGCATTCTCCGGTTTCCAAATGTTCACTTGTCCCGTGTGGTCAGACCACTCAAGAATAGATGATGCTGTAATCTGGGAATCAGGAATTACTCCAGATTCCATCCCCAGTGTCCCATAGCAACCTAGGCAATTGAAGAGGTAAAGATACAAATGGAAAAATTAAGGTTACACGCAGATTTTTTTTGCTCTGCGTTTATAACTTGACACACAAATGTTAAAATTGCTGACATTTCTATAGAAATGACAGTGCTGACAAAACTCTTGCCCTCCCAGTGGTCCTCCCTGCTCTCTCCCAGTGATGCTGGGCCCAAGCTTCTGGTTTTCAGTATTAAATGATTTGTGCTTGCCCCAGACTAATGGCTACAGAACAGCTCCTACAAATCCCAGCTAAATCCGTGTGGCGAGCAGACATCCCTGCGCTCTTACACAAATCGTGTTCTGCAGTGCCAGAGGGCTTCCCCTCTCCGCCGGGTATTCCGGGACGGATCGGCAGGGAGCAATGTTTGCCTGCAGCTGCTTCCCTCCCGCTGCCGAGCGCGCCGCGGGGCAGGGCCGCAGCGAGGCCCTGCCAGGGCCCCGGCCAGCAGCACCGACATGCCCCATCTCTGCTAGGAACACTCCGATGTACACAGCAGCCTGGGAAAACTAACGCGTCCTGGTCACTGTGCTTGATAATTTAATAGTCGCAAGGTCAGCAGACATGCAATTCCTTGTTCCAGGTCTTGCAGAGGTCTGGGAGAGAAATTACTGGAATATTACATGCCTTACATTTTCTAATTTTTGCTCTGTTGTCTTAATTTTCATCTCAAAACATCCACATCCATCAGCTTCCTGCCTTTACTCCCCATGCAGCACAACTGACCTTTGTTGATGCATTAGGAAAAGTATTTGTTTACTTTAGGAGGGAAGTAATGTATATGATTTTCCATATTTACATTATCTTACTAAATATGCACCCACTGCTCTTGTTAAGATTTGTTATTTAAAGGGCATTAGTTATGAGGCCAATATCTTGATGGTATTTCTAGCATTCACTCAAAGGTGACATTTAGAGCAAGCTACAGAAGGGCTAGTTTCTTTTTACAAACTACAGCTAATTCATCTGAAAAGAAGATAAACAATTCAAAGAAAAATCATGGAAAGTAAGTAAAGCTTTAAAAACTCTGCTTTACCAGTGAGTTTAAAGTAAAGAAGCCACCTTAAACCAGATTATAATACAAGAACAAAACATGAAAGAATCTTTCTGCAGATGAGCGAAGCTTACTAAATACCAGGCAAGAGCAAAAGCTTTTAAAAGAACAACTGGCAGGACAATCACCCTACATTCCTGAGAGAGCAGATTTTGGAATGTCTTAAATATATCTAGGGAGAGCATTAACTTAGTAAAACAAACAGGTATGTGGTTATAAGCAGCTGAATAAAAACAAACTTAAATACTGTATTTGTTTATGTATACATGAAGCACTCCACGAACGAGTGATCAAAACAAGCCAGTAAATTAAAAAATATACGTTACTGAGGAATGCCATTAAAAAAAATTAAGAAATAAAACACATGGACACTTACTTCTCCTCATAATATTAGTACAAAAATAGCAACGTGTACTTCACGTGCTCATGCTTACCGCTTGTCTTAAATGTGAAGAGACTCGTAGATAACGGTCCCCTGCAGAGAACAAAAGAAGCCGGGTTTTGTGATGGTCAGCGGGCAAAACAAACAAACCCATGGCTCATTTTTCTTATCTGACTCCTTGCCTTTGAAACCCATGCACGTATGCCTAAAGAAGCAGCTGGAGTCATGATCAAAGTAACAAAGTTGAAAGCACAAATCAAGCACTTTAAGTGCAAATCCCTTTTCACCTGAAATGTGGTTGAGAGACATATCTATATGAAAGGTATTCAAACAAACCCAGCAAAATATAAGAGGTTCATTAAAATGTTTATCAAGTTAAGCTAGCAATAGAAACAAGAATCAGTCGCCTTGGGTCACTTTCAATATTGGGACGTCTAAGATAAAGCACCAAATGACACTGGTTTTCCTTGCACAACATCCCTCTTCCAAACATCCACTCACAGCTACTATAGAAACACCAATATATTGATTGAATGCAAGTGCAGTTCTGCAAGCTGCTGTACGCTTCAATCTCAAAGACAGCCTAAGGGGGGCTGTCTAAGCTAAGGGCGGGGGGAAGCTTTTGATTTTCCAAAAGCATTGTATTCAAACCCTCACAAATGTCCACCATCTCCAAAATACGATGCACTGATATTTTCCACACTCCCCAAGAATCTGTTGCTCATTATGGAGACTTCATCTGGCCATGTCCCCCGGGGCGTTCCCCCACCAGCGCACGCAGCTTGTCGCCAGCGCTGCCTGAGCTCCCCAGCCTCCCGTCAGGACTCTCGGGGCAAAACCGCGCTCGCCAAGGGCAAGGGACCTTTGCACATCAGGTTCCTACTGTCGCTACCCAAATCACGCAGCTACCATTACCACCCTACTTTTCTAGGGTTTTGTAAAACAGACAGGGATACACTGCTGAGTAATTCCTACGTACCAGACTGCACTACAGCTCTGAGAAAAAAAAACAGCAAACCTCCTCTCCCCCTTTTCCCTTAAGGGAATCCCACGTACATTGTTCTGACATGAACACAAGATGAACACTGTGCAGAACTATCTTGCGAAAAAAGTTCTGTGAGAAAATATTATCCACCTTATATATCTATTGTCCCCTTCTTTTTACAGAAAGGGAACAAGAGTACCCTATAAAAATAAAAAATGAGTTAGGAATGACAAACTAGAAAAATGAAATTGGGCTCTAAATTGCATTCAAATTACTGTTTAAGATCTGATGTTCACACTAGTATTTCAGAAGATAAAATTCCTTGTAGAACTTGGAAAATCAATCTTTATGGGCTAGGGGTTAAAAACATAAAGTGATAACTATACCGCAGCAAGAGAGCACCATAAGGACATTACAGAACAGAATTTGCCCACGGAGGAGGCAGCTCACTATTTAAAATTGCTCCCAGGATCAGAGGCTGCCAAGATCCCCACTGCTCAAGATAAGGAGGACATAAGAGATACACTTACACTTTTGAGGTGACATTGTTAGCCAGAGAGCCTTCGTAATAGGGAATGCCTTTGCTGATGACAACGTTGATCTGGCCACCCAGCGTATTCGACACGACGCCTGCATGAATGCCAGCCATGCAGAGGGAGGAGGACTGGAAGAAGGAAGAAGAAAGATGTAATGCTACGTTGTAAATAAATAACCGTAGATAAGAACGACACTGCGAATAATACATTGTCCAGAAATATTCTGTTGTTATTATTCCATAATGCAATTGGTATTTGTGCTTCTGTTAGAAATTAGTCATTTTTCTTTTATTATGTGTTTTTTTTCTTTTACACTAGAGAGCAAAGTGCGACACATACGCACATAGAAAATCTTCTAATAGAAAGCACACTATAAGTTCATTAAGGACTGATGCACTGCCCATTTTCTAAAGTTTAGCTGACGGTATGTGTTTCTTGTTTTAACTCACAGTTGAGCATGGTATAACTATCCACCAGTATGACCCACACAAATGGGAAATAATATGTGAATAAAATGTGTTCCAAGGATTCCCATTATCTATGTTGTACAGGCTCGTAGAGATCAATCAGTCAGAGCCCCTTTGCAGGACACCCCGTTCCTCCCTTCTCCCCCAGGAGACTGTTACTCTGGATCTGCCAACACCTGTGGTAGTCACACTTGCGCTTTTTCCACCCAGACAGGACAGACTTAACCCTGCAAGTCAATATTTGCTGCTTAATTGACAAGTATTTTGGAACAGGCCCTCGAACCTATCACATAGCTAGAGCAAAGCTAGCAAACCATTATTTTATTTTAAGCACTACTGCAGCAGCATTTTCTCCAACAAATGAAACAAGTGCAAAAGGGCTCACAACAGAATAAAATTCTGTTATTTTAACACTCGCTCATCTATGACTGGTCTTCCTGGCTTACCAGCTAGCCGTGCTGCAGAGGGAGGAAGCACTTTTCGTAAAAAAGGAGAATTCATGAATGAATTTTTTCTCATATAATTTAAAGAAAGAAACAAACAAACAAACAAAGAACCATCTTCTCCACTGTGGCGTCTCTAGAAAGAACTGCACACTGCAGCAGTCCATGATGGCCCTGTGTCCCAGGCACACTGGGGAAAAGAGCTGCTCGCTGACACTTTTCCAAGGGTAGTTCTCCCTCTCCGCTTCCCATCCTCAAAATATCCCCCCAAAATTCCAGAAAATGTAACTAGTTCTGGCTGATCCATTCACAGCTCCCCTTTCCCTCCTACTTGTCCCTGGAAAGGGCAGGGGTGGAGCAGCTGGTGGAGGTCTCCTCGCTGCACACTAGAGGATGTCAGTAACACGCACCCCAGGTCGCCAAGGCCTGGGGACCTCAGCGTCATACACAAATGAACCAAGGTTTAGGGCGGTTTAAACCAAGGAGCAGCTCAGACCATTAGAGAGGGCTGCAAGAGAAAGCTCTGCCTGAAACCTGATCTAAAGCGAAGGACAATCTCCTTTCCTTCTCTATCACTTGATGTCTGGGAAATTCTCTGCATTCTATTCTGAGCAATAAAATATACAAAAAGAAAGTCCCAGAGAATTTACTTCCCCCAACCTCCTTTTTCTTTCACAAAAAGGTGCTTTTTCCCAGATTTTAGGATTAAAAAAAAAGAAACTAAGAAGCAGAACTCCTACAGATGCTGCAAACCTGTTAAGCAGAGAATCAACTTAGTCTTACTGACAGATACAAGAGCTATCTGACTGCCACATAGGGAGAAGTTACTGTGGGCCAGCACATGCAACATATGTGGTGGCAATACTGCACCTGGGCCTAGCATTTACAAATATTTGAGAAAAGAATATCAGAGACAAGCACACTTTAAGTTCATGTTAAATATTAAGAATCCTTGCTTATTAAAATTTTTAAATTCTTTTTTTGTACTTGAGCTAACTGCTTATTAAAATAATATTTTAAGAGAAGTAGATACAGAGGTTTAATTTTATTTAATTTAATAGCAAAGTGATAATCATTAAAAATAAACAGAGCCAACAACTTCCAGTACTATGGCAGATACGCCAGTTCAGTTACAAAAGCTGACATTTGAAAAGTAGAGACAAAAGCTTTTGTAGATTTCTTAGTACACTTAGAAATTTTACAGCCGCTGAGTGCCAACAATATCACAAAATGAGATATGGAATAATAAATTAGGTAACCACTGACAGGCTTGGTGTAGAGAGGTATCATGGCGGCATAAATTAGATGACACCATTAAAAAAAATATATGTGACCTTTTCACACTTGAGAAAGCCAACAAAAAAAAAAGGAGGAAGCATGAAGAAGAAATATTTTGGTGATCCACCTTTCTCAGCAGACTTTACATAAATGTTTGCATCTCTAGCATGCAACGCCACTTGGAAGGGGCTACATCTGAAGCACCAGCCATTCAGCAGCTGTGTAAAAAAATAGCAGCTTATTCCCTTTCAGAGATACAGCTTCCAGAACGCAGTCAGCAAGGCTAATATGGGTAACTACAGTATCGCTGCAACCATATATGTTTTTGTTTTTCTAAACCAAAATTCACATAAGCCCACATTATTCAGTTTACTTACATCTCTGTATCCATGGGGAATAGTCCCAGAAATATCAGCAAAAGGAATCACGCATCCGGCTGGACAATACTTACTGGAAGAGAAAAAATATCAAGCCAAGATATGCATACAACTACAACTCATATATATATTCAGATATATATATATATGTATACACATATATATTTTTATATATATTTTACACAAATATATTTTTAAGAGGCAGTATTTTTTGATTTGCAATTCACTATGTTATCATTCATACCCTGTTATGCAATGACATATCCTAATTCAAGATAGCTATCAAAGCAGACAAAAACATATTCATGAAATACACAACAAGATAAGATCCCTTTAAGAAGACATTTAAAGGAATATCTCAGTTGAAGGAGATAGTTCCAGTTTGAATGCAACAAATTAATATACCAAGCATTTTATAATATAAATAATGCAGGACTTATGTAAGTTGGAAATTGCTTGCACATGCAAGTCCCAAAAATTGTGAACGTATTTTGTAAGGACTTCTGTATCTACATATTCTGCTTCTTTTAAATAGTGCACCCGAAAAGTAATGTTACGTTATAACAGCTCCCAGCAATGATTGGATTGTAAAAGAATGACTAAATTTCATTTATAGTACCTCATCGAAAGCGAGTGGAGAGGCAGCTGTGCCCCTGCTGCATGTTTGCACTTTAGTGCTATTTTATACTGTGCATGCAAAAGCCATTCAAACTTAAAGACTCTAAAATGAGTTGTCAACATTTTTGCAGCAATTCAACCACAAGTGAAAGGAACCGCAGGTCCCATGGAAGTGATGGGGTGTGGAGACTGCAGCCCATGTTGAGTAAGGGCAGAATCTACAGTGAGAGCCTTGATTTGGGGCTTGGGGCAATGAAGAGAAATGTAAAGACTGCACCTTGAAAGGTTTCATGATACCAGGACATAGGATCTCCAAATTGTTAAGTTTACAGAATTCATAATAGCCTAAAGCTTCGAACACTGCCCTTACTTTATATGGAAGTGAGGAAGAAGGAAAAAAGGGAAATGAATATGCTTCCTTTATCCGAAGAAATAGCATTTTATATCTCTATAGAACCTCATTAATTCACACCAAGCTGGGAGATGCGTTTGTGATTTTTTAACCCATTTTGTAGTTTAGTGTTCTTTTGAAAACTACAATATAAATTTCAGTACTTTAGGTACATATGTGCTGTAATACATTCTTTCTACAGGAATAAGATACTCTAAAAGCTTCTATGTGTTAGTGCAAATTAATGAGGCTCTACTGTATACTGCACGTAAGGTTACGAAATGGTAGACAGGGAGAAAGGAGAAGTGACAATGTCAAAAATATTCAGCTCTGATTTTAATTATTTTGTTTCTTAAGTCTTCTGGACGGATAAATTTCAAAACGCATCAGGTGTAAGTAACAGAGTGAACAAGAAACTTTACAGTGACTTCCGTAGAGAGGAGAATGGTAAAACAGTCTTACTTGAATTCTGGTTCAGAAAAGTGACTCGCATTCTCTAAACAGGTAATGAGGTCTGGAAAAAAAAATGGCACATCAAGGGGATGATAAAAGAAAACAACTCTGATTTTTAAAAGTGCACAAAAAAATCATACATCTGAGTGTCTCCAGCTCAACCAAAAGCCTCGGACTGAGAAAACATATTCTAATGAACAGTAGCATTGCAATAGATTTTGTGTTACAATAAACCTTGATAATTTGTCTGAGTAACTGTGAAGCCAAATGAGAATATTGTGATGACAAGAAAAGAAGCACTTCCAACTTGTATTTTGTGCAGCCTAATTTTCATGTATAGCTATGCTTTATAGAACCTGTGAAGGCAACAAACATACACGCTTTTCACAAGAAATAGAAAAGTAAATATGCTAGTCAAACAGGCCTGAGTTTTAAGCATTTAGCAGTTCTGCAGCAACGAAAAGGAGTAGCACAGGAAACCAAGTTATTGGTACTCACAACTGATATGTCACATATTATGGTTCTATCTGCTTTGGATCAGTATAGACTGTTAAGTCCAAATTACAAAGGAAAACATCAGAAAACCCACATAATTAATATTAAAAATATAAATTCTTCTTTTACGCTTTTTAGAACTATTCCTTGCAATGGTATTCCTCAAACTTTGTGCCTTGCAAAGCAATCGTTGGCAATCCTTGGTTTCTTTATGGCCTAAGTTATTCATGTTTACAATCAGTGGAGAGAGATGCAGAAAAAACACAGTAGTTTTGCTAAAGGCTGGAGTCACCTAAAACAAGGTGGTGGCAGGGAAAAGAAATGGCAAAGAAAAGTAAAAAGCAGTGAGCAGATCACACAAGTAGAGAGCTGTGGGTGTACAGGAGCCTGTTAATGAAATAAACTTTTCCATGAGATGGTTTGATATGAAATAATAGACACGTTCCATAAGAAAACCTTTCAGATGGTTCAAAACCTTTCAGTCTGCTGTCTTGATTATTCTGAATACATTTATTGCATCCCTTATCCAGATAGTTTCATTCCTAATAGCTGACTGTGATTCTTACTTTTAACCTTTCAGTCTGCTGTCTTGATTATTATAATTCTGAATACATTTATTGCATCCTTTATCCAGATAGTTTCATTTCTAATAGCTGACTGTGATTCTTACTTTGTTACACAAGGAAAGCCTTTGATATCCTATTCTTAAACTACAGCAACTTAAACAATAACTTAACCATCCAGTTTCCTTGACAGAAGTAACAGGAAGACTGCTTTAAAATCCTTCATTTTGGAATTTGAGATCAAAGACTACAGGATTGGGGCTGCTTTGTGAGAACAGACTCTGATAAATACCTGACTTGTCGGTGGTCGAATACGACGCCAGAAATCCTCGCCCAGAAGTGTGCGTTCCGCTCATGAACTGCACTGTCACTTCATTACTTCTCGAAGTAATTAAACCATCCATCTGAAAGCCAAAGCCACAGTATTTTCCTGAGGGAGGGACACACACACAAAACAATGTAGGTGATAAGCATCTCTCTCTCTTCATATGTAATGTAAACTCATGTTACACCTAGTGCATAGTCGAAAACAAACCCACGTACATGATACTAATAAACGAATTCAGTGTTCATTTAAAGCAAATAGCAGAGTATGGGTACCATACTGATTTTTCCACCATCAAGAGGCCACTAACACCTTAAAATACTTGCCAAAAAATGTGACCTTATCTATGTATGCAGAGTGCTCACATTTAGTTTTTCAAAGATCATGGGAAAGCTATTAAGGAAAAGGACCAAGCTAGGGCAACAATCACCTAAAGAAGTGGATGCAAGAGAAGGGCCTCCTCCTCTTTCCTCGGTTGGTGGAGTGGCTCTCCCTTGTTTACTCTTCCAGGGTTTGTCAACTGCTTTTCTTAATTTTGTACATCATTCATTGCACTTCAGTATTAACATCAAAACATATCTGAAAACCATTACGATAAATTGTCAACTGGTTAATTTTCCATTTCCCATTGCTGCACCCAGAAAATCTGAGAGAGATACTGGAACCAAAAGAATAAAAATAAAAAATAATAATAAAAAAGATGTACCAGCTTGCACTAATTTTGCATCTGAATATTTCTTCAGTCATCCAAAAAGATTAGAAATAATTCATTTCAAAGTGGGAAGCTGCAATCTGCAGTTTTGAGAATATTTGCCTATAAAGTCTAAGAATTATCAAAAGATTTTACATTACTTGGATGGATGGCTGTTAAACAGATCCAAGTCAATATGAAAATCAGCGATCCTGCTAACAAGAAACTATAGCAACCTATTAATAGGTTTATCAACTAGTTTAAAGAAAAATATCTTGTCTTCTACAGGCTCCCAATGATATAAAGCATCTATGATCCTATTTAAGATTTTTGTAGTGGATAATCACAGTTGCAACTCCACTTGACATATTTGTCATCGGCTGGTAAGAATGTTATCATATTGGGAATAGCAAGAGAGAAGCCAGACTCCCTTCTGAATTATGGAAACAACAACACTTAGATAGAGGGACCGGGATAACAAAGAGAAACAGTCATAAACAAATATGTTAATACATATTAAATGCCTTTAAAAAGTGAACTGTTCTCTCTCAAATATTATTAAAATAAATTATAAATATAAATTCCTATCCTTCTTCAGTGAGTGTTTTCAAAATGTTGCTTATTCTGATTGGGTATTTTCTAACGGAAATGGAAAATAGATAATTTTAAAGTATTTTAATTAAATTTCTGAAATTATATAAACATAAGCTCACTTTAACTCATTGTGCAAGCTGCCCATCAGCAAGTATTACAAAAGGATAAGTTATCTTTTACCAAGGCTCCACGATGATCTTACGTTTTGCTCCAATTCATGTTTCGGTGCTTAAGTGCATTCATTATGACAAACAGCATCATGTTCCCATCCATTTTTATTTATTTATTTATTCATTTCATTTTTCAGCCACTGGATGTCATTACACCATTGACAAGCATAGCCCTCTCAGGGTAGGCTATTCAGAGTGCCCTCAAGATACCATTTAACCTCTTTGGGCAAATGCACCCAGCAAAACATTCAAATCCAGCTTGGGAAAACTACGCTGTGTTGCTGTGTGCCACACAGATACAGCCTCTGAAGAAGAGCAGAGTGTTGCACCTCATGATGCCTTTTTTCAGCTATAAATCATCCTTCTTGCTCTTCCCTGGCTTCTCTTCAGATCTTCAACAAATGTTTTAAATAGGAGGCACCACAAACAGGCAAAATGTGATTGTGCTGATGACCCTCAATGCCATATACAGGAGAGGTAAAATTACTGATCTGCCTGTGTTGATGCACTGAAGGAGTCCAGCGTCCTTTGGCTATAGCAGCACTGCAGGAGGTGGGCGAACTCCCACGGCAGCTTACACCTTTTGGTCCAGCAGAGCCAGCCTTACACAGAACATACAAAATTAATCTGTCTGTAGTTTGCATTTTGGTGGGATTTCAATGGAATCTGACACCAAACACCTCCAGCTCTCATTAAACTAGAGGATTTAAATCTTCTGGTTTAGTGACAAGTGTTCAGAAGACTTGGAATGAGAGCTAACCCTTGAGCTTAACTTATTAGAGACCTTTTCCACTTATCAATGAGTCAACCCACTGACAACTCCAATTTGAATCTAAGTAACTAATTTTAACTCATTTCATATTAAGAATGTTATCACTGACTTTCAAATATTTTTCGTAGAAGCTTTCCAAGGTTAGATCACAATAGCAGCAACTAAGGATAAATCCAGAAAAAAAAATCTTCCAAACAAATTTAAGCCACTGTGTCTAATCTCACCATTGTTCGTTGTTCCAAACATGAACATTTAAGAAACTGCATCATCTTTATCTGTCAGTATTAATATCTGTTTGAATTAATTTATTAAGAGCAGAACAACACACACGTTTGCTGAGCACACTGTGCTGCCACACCAGCTGGGAACAGCTGAAAGTCAAGAGAAACAAATGAAGTAGAAAATTTACTCGATCCCATTAAATCACTTGTAAAAGTGAGTAATAGACTTATCAGAACTGGACGTTCCTTGCCATTTAAGGACTTCAGTGTTTTGCTATTTTAGAGCAAGTCTGGCTCAACAGCTCCAAGCACATACTTACCTAGGTAACAGTTAGACATGAGATTTAAGCTAACATTCCTCTAGCCTCTTCATTAAAGACCGATTTAGGGGGAGCAGTATTTGAATCAAACAAAAAACAGCATGCTGAAGTAAATACCTCTATTTCCATACATTAAAGTGTTAGAAAAAAAAGAATCAGCCCAATAAAATATAATTTTAGTGGATAAGAAACGACAATTCATTTTGAGTTTAATGCAAAATAGTGACAAAGATCTTAAAAAAGCCCTGCACACACCTCAGAGCAGATTAGTTCTATTTGAAGAGAGAGAAAAAAAAAAAAGACAGTCAGGAAGTTCAATTTGTGCTTCGGAAAAAAAAAGGAGAAAAAAAGAAGAATAAAACAAAATGGAAAAACAAAGAAAAATAGACAATGCCACAATAAGGTAAGTTTGGCAGGGTTTCCCCCAGTGAGAGGCTCAAGAAAAAACACAACTCTGATTACAGAATTATTAAAATTCCTTTCTCTTGCTCATGCGAAATTCCCGTATATAGTAAACACGATTTCTCGTGAGACTCCAAAGCCCACACAGTACAAAATATTGCATGTATATATCTGGCAAGGTCTCTGACTGCCCAGAATACAACTGAATTGCAACAGATTTGCAGGACTCTAGCAGATAACTGAATATCATACACAGAGTAGTCGCTCCATGCTCAGAGCAGGTTCATGAAGGTACCTAGGAGCAACAGAAATGCTGCCACCACAGCAGCTTTCAAGCAGTGAAAACGACTCCTACCTATCTCTGTCCTGGTGGGGCCAATCCCGTTGTGAACCCTTAGGTAGCTGGAATGACAAGAATCCGAGTCATCGATATCGAAGTCCCCGAATTTGAGCTGAACTCTCTGGCCAGGCTTCACCCGAATCTCCCACTCGCAGACTGTGCTGTTGGGAGACGTCTGCGGGTAGTTTATCGAAGCGAGAGTTCCGCTGTCGGGGCCCAGCACGGTGTGTCCGCATCCATCACCTACAAAAGAGCAGAGATGAGTCAGCTTCAGAGCACTCTTCGTCACGGCTTCGCTGGCCGCTCCACACTGGCCACCTGAACGGGGCTCCAGCATCCCCTGCCCTTCTTGGCCCTACTCAGACAGTTGGGAGAAAGCTCCAAGGCAAGTCCCACACAGAGGCAACAATGGTGACAAAATACCTCGTAACTATTGCTTCTTGGTGCTGAAGTCGGGATCATGGCTGATCGGAGAGTTGCTACAAATTTCATGGTCCCTCAGCACTTGGGTACACAAGAAATGAGGTTGTGGAAAGGACGGATAAACCCACTAAGGAAGCAAGAGTGCTTTCCTATTGCTTTGCACTTGTTGCTGCATTTGTAACAGGATGGGAGAGAACACAAGATTTGTTAACATAGGGGAAAATTAGCACAAGTTCAGAAATCTTACAATGAATCGAAAAAGAGCAAACTGATACATTTAGTTACTCAACAGCTCAATGGGAATTGCCCCCAGCAGGTAGTACAGGAAGCACAGGAATTTATATGTTGCTTGAAAAGAAGAATGTTATTACAGAAGCATCCACCCTTGCTGGCTCCTCATGAGTAGCTGTATCAAGATGTACTGCAGTATTTCTGAGTACAAGGCCACATGCCACAAAATTAACACTTGCAGTAACACAGACCAGCCAAGCAAAATCTCTGACTTAGCCTGCAGTGCTAATAAAGCTAAAAAGCCTATCTCTTGAATTTCATTACATGAAACAACTAAGGCAAGCACAGTAGTATCACTCTCAGGACTTGAGTCTAGAAGGTCCAGGGTTCTGGGCCTTCTGGACGCACTACCCTAAAAGTGATCAGAGCCCTTCAGAATCCTGAAAAGATCAGACATCATCATGAGTAAAGCAATGTAAGTGACAGGACTACCATCAAAAATCGGATTACATACACTGCTAAAAAAAAAAAAAAAAGTGTCTTTGCCAAACACATTTATTACTTGTAGATCCATATTGTTCCTCACAATCCGTGCCATGCATGCAGAACCTACAAAAGATTACAACAGAATTACCGTCCCATTGTGGTTTCTCACTCTAGAAATCCACAGTGACACAAACACCTACTGATATTCATAGTATTGGTCAACAACAAAAACTTACAGGCTGAAACTCTTTCATAGTACAAACTTCTGCTCCTCTTCTGAACTTTAACAAGTAACCCATGCTTTTTAGACAAAAGTTGTACAGACATTTAACAATTTTAACTGCATTGAGAAACTCTTAACAAACAGACGCAACAGCGAGTCCCAATGTGCGTGCTGAGCAACTTGAGAAAAGCAAACCCTGTAAAACTGAAGCGTGTTTGATTAATGTGCTTGCAAAAGCACATTGCCTTTAGTAACAATAACTATTCTCTTTATAATCCGAGTACCTCAAAAGATAGTTGCAAGTTCTAAAAGCTGGACTGCTGTGAGCATAGCTGCTATTGCAAACAGATGGGCGCCGTGAGCTCCTTTCTGCTAGCAGTCTTGACTCAAAACAATTTACCTGCTTTTAGGAAAGGTAACTGGAATATCTGCTTTAGTGCAAACAAAATGTTTCTCGTTGTCTGTTTTCAGCAGTTTAAAACAGTTTGTTCCATTCTCTGGCCTGTAATATTTCCATTTGGGTGATGAATCACACTCTGCTAATTTACATTTCCCCTTAGCAAAAACTATTGTACCTAATCTTCCTAAATTGTCACATGAATATGCAATCGTCCAATGTTACCAAAAGGATAGCTTCAGTGGCACATTTTGTGTATTATTTTAATCTTGGTTTCTTTCCAAAGAGATGTTATAAAACTAAGAGCAAATGAAAAACTTTTTATTCAAAACTTGTATGGCCTTGGTTATTAGTTAAGAAACTTCTGAATGTCAGAGGCCTCGTTATTCATAATATTATTAACATTTGGGAAAAACACTGGCTCCTTTGATAGAAAGGATGGCTTTTCAACAGTAAATATTCATTTGAGTTGCAAAATACATGTCATATACTCTTTTGACAACAACTGTAATGATAAATAAATGCTATGGCTTTATTCATGCTGATATTTGTGGCTAATACTTCAAATTTTTTTTACACTGCAGACATAGAAATTTAATTTTTCAGGTTAAGCCACAATCACTTTTAGGTTATGTCCTAAACAAAAGCAATGAGTCAGTCAGTCATTTCCCTGGGCTTTTCCTGACTTCCAGTAAGTAAGCAGCTTCCATGATGGCGGCAAGCAACTGTTCACTCATTTATAGGTTGAAAATATTATGCAGAAACACTAACGCAGGGGCCTTTTGAACACGAAATCATGCAAGCTCTACAATACCTGCCAGGTAACTATTTCTTATTTCCATGGGGCCATTAGTGCAATGAAGTAACCACACAGGAACACTAATTTTACAATCAGGAATACGAGTAATGCAGAAACACTTCCAGTAATGCACTTCCCTGGGATTCTTCCTCACATTTTTGCTTCTTCAGAATACGCTGGCAGAAGCCAAAGACAAAGGAAAGTTCTGGTCTCTCCCCGGACTAAAACCATGCCCAGGTTGCACATTTCTCCCTTTAAAAGCAGCAAAGAATATGCCTAACACACAGTTAAACTGTGCTCTTCACTGGTTTGATATTTGGCTGTCTCAGAAACACGGAAAAATACCATCATTGCATTTGTAAGGTGAGCATGACGCATGCTTCTTACAAGAAAGACAAAAGAACTGCAACACTCCTTTACAAACAAACAAAAGCCAAAAAGACTCCTATACTTTTAGGTCTAAAATGCAAATAAAATATTGCAAGTTTTGAAAAGCTGTCAAGATATTTCTTCTGAAGACATGTTTATAAGAAATATCAAATCTCCCCTCACAGCCTGGAATATTCAGTCTTGCTTCCAGCAGAAGCTAGAAATAAAAAACTTTCTCATGTGTGTTACACAATTTGCTGAATATACAAATCTCTAATCTCCCTTCTGCTGCAGGTTTTTGTGAAAACAAGCAGGCCAAAATACTCCTCTAATCTATCTGCTCTAAAGAACTTGCTCTCAAATCATGTTGTGAAGGAAAACAAATGCCCCTGAACTGCATCTACAGCATCATCTACAGGTCACTGTACCATGAAGTCGATACTAAAAGTAGCTCATTCTGACCAGATATTTTAGATCTTTCTCTTTTTTTCTATGTGTTTCATTTGGGTTGGTGATAGCAGAAGTGCCAGACACTTCACGCCTGAAGAATTTCAAGATTACCATTGCACGTCTGGCATGTGAGAGAGTCTGCCAAGGACAGCATCATCATTCAGGAGCTATTTGAAAATTTCTACCATTTACTTCCAGTGAAACCTGCAGAACAACGAAACCTCATTTTATTTTATTGATTCTGTAAGGATAACTCTTGAGCCACCCTGTACGTACATATGGTGCTTCACCATCTCTGCCCAAGTGGTATAAACACCACCAATCATCCCAGAGACGCATGCAGCACAGATATATCCTCAGGAGCAGGGAGCAATGCTCAGCGATTGCTCCAGAATAAAGGCTGCGCTTCAGCCACGCGCAGCTGAGAGCTCCCTCGCTTTCCTTCTACTTTGCCAATCGCGGCTCCTCCGAGCACCACATCTGTTTTGCACATACCCGTTACAGCCGACACCTGCTGCGAGCTCTGCACGTGCATGTTGAGCTTGGTGCATCCCAGCAAACACAAACACGCCGATGCTCCGTGGCTTCGGTGCCTCTTGGGAAGCTGGAGGAGGAAAGCAGGCTGCCACCGTCAGGAGAAGCATCTGTCTCCTCCGAGGGAGCCTCCGAACGCAGCCTGCATGGATTATCCCAACACGCTACGCATGACCCCTGGGCCATGGCACACGGATGGCTGATGTAATCACACACATGGTTTAAAATATCTTCTCATACCCAAGTACTTCACATCAGCAAAATACAGAGTTCAAACCAGCACAAACACACGAGGATGCACTCACTCACTCTGAAGAAAATGTGAAACTTAATGTAACAAGAGAATATGCACATGCAGGAGCGGGGGCTAAATACCCTATTAATAACCCACGAAAGACACTGACTTCAACTATAATGATAATTAATCAGAACTTTCTCCCCCCGAGACTGGCTTCTGTTAATGACTGCTGATCTTGTTCTCACTACCCAAACACGTTTAAAATTAATCTGGAAGATGAGAGAATCCTTACTCAAAGAGGAAGGATAAAACAGACTTCAGACAGTTTAAGATTACAGTCTATAAAGCTTAACTGATGCATATCAAAACAGCAGTCCCAATTTTAACACGTGGCATGGCCTCTGGCAGAGAGTCAATTTAACCAGTGGGTTTCCTGAGGAAATTTTACATGTACAAGCTGCAAGTTTATGACCACATACAGGAAGTAATTAAATCTTTCTTAACTGAACAATGGCAAAACCAGGTCTACTAGCATTATTTATGAAAAAAGACACCGTAAATCATTTATTTCAGCTCTAAATATGCAGCTCTTTCTGATTTGATACACTGCTAGAATCCCTCCTCTTCTCTTTAGCTGCTGTGCATTGTATTTCCCTACTCTTTGCACAGAAAGGCACTGCATTGACTTCTAGCTCTCTCGGGGGCAGGGACAAGAAAGTTTGCACAACCACCAGAAAATTTCCATGGAAAACAAACACTGAAGAATTAAGAGAAGACAAATGGCAAATTGCTTTTAAGTTGTTGTGCTTTGTTTTTATTTGCTGTGTTTGTTCTTATTTTTGTCCCTCAAACTCAGAGCTGTTTCTACCAAATCCACAAAACTATGTTATTCAGCAGGGTTTCTGCTCATCCGTCAGAGTTCGTTTTCCTAACAAGCTCAATCCGCCATCACCTTTAGGCTAATCATTTGCCTCGGTAAAAGCCTGGTTGGGAGCACTTCACCCCCCTGCAGATGTGTCAGCCGTACTTTGGCAGAAGGACGGCACAGTGAAAAGTGAGGAAAAGGCAGAGACCACTTCCTTCAGCAGCAGCGCCTCTCTGTGCAGCGGGCATGTTAAACCCTCCTGAAACGGCATGGATCCCAACAGGGACCACGCTGCTGTGGGGCACTCTTCAAACAGTCACTGCACCACAGGTTGTGGTGCTACAGAAGCAGGAACAAAAAGAAAGACAAAACACAGTAAGGATTTTGCCCTTCAAAACGTTTGCCGCTCCTGGTAGGGGGAGGTAAAAGAGACAGCTGCAGCTTCTTGTTGTTAGAGCGAAAGGACAAAATTAAGATGTCATTATAACAAAATTTAACTGTTTTAATTCGCAGCCCTAGCCACATGCTGGGCTAGTGATACTTAGCACTTCATCGTTTTCATCTGTACACACAACTTTTCAATTACCATCCCTGGAAACACAGTCGTAGCTTTCAGCCCCTGGGCTTATTTGACATAAAGAACCTAGCACTCAGCCTTGCTAAATTCACCATCCAGGAGACAGTAACCTTTTAAAGCAGAATGCCCTCTCAGAGCAGGTAAGATGTTTGCTTCCTCTGCTACCATGACTGCTTCAAAAGAACAGAACAGAAAGGTCAGCTTGGGCTGCAGAGCTTTTGGTTGCTGATGCCAGGGGGGTGACAGGAACAAAGGTGCCAAGAAGGACTTGCTCAAGTAGCACCTGGGCAGAAGCAGCCTACAAAGGCAGGTGAGACATGCAGAAAAGCACTTTAATGAGGATTCTGTAACACCGCTGTACTGGCAGTAACACGAGCTGCAGCAACCCCCCTGATCCGGCAGCCCCGCTGAACCACAGTGACCGTTCCAAGCACTGCCTTCAGCATGGCAGCCGCAGCTTGCCCGCGCTTAGCCACCTGCCCCAGTGCTTTCACAAAAATAAACACTGCTCCACGCACCACATGGCAGACACACAGCTCAGGAAGGAAATGAGAGAGGCACAGATGTTCATGAAAAACTGCACATGAGAATAAGCAGCCTCAACACTGGAACAGACCCCCAAACTTCAGCGCATCTTTCAAACCACTCATCACATAGGGCAGAAAGAAGCTTGCAGTCCCACTGCGAACCCACACCAATGTATCGCACTGCTCCATCAGCATCTCCTTCTGCCTGCGAAGCCGACACGTAGCAGCATTGCCTTAGTTGCTAGCACGCGTTTTCCATAGCAGTTTCACCATTATTTGGTGTTTTTTTGTAGTGAACAGTATGGCTCAATTCCAGTGTCATTAAATATAATCCGCAATTTGTTCATCAGGACATTGTAGTTCTTTCCTAATTTTGCCCTGTAAACGATCCATTACGAAGGAAGATATTTTCATAGTTGTGATCTTCTATGAATAGGATCTGTAAAACAGACATTAAATACCACTGAAAAACGTAAGAGGATTAAGGGGAAAGGTGACAGTAAATTTACACCTTTGAGTCACTGCTTTTCAAGTGGCAAAATTACAACACTAGACTTTGAAAATAGCTCCTCAAAAATGAAGACATAAGGAAACTAATCAAAGTGCTTTATTTGACCTTTTCAAATCTGCTTGAGAAAAAGATAGAATCAAATCACCACTGGATTTCACATAAAGCGTGTAAAAACATCACATTTAATGCATCTCTCTTCCTTTGCTTGCGGTCCAGAGCCATGTTCTGACACCGCTATACACCAAAACACAAACAGCAGCTAACAGATAATGGGGCTTGGGGCTTTCTCGTTTCACAAAAACATATTTATAACAGAAGAATCAATTGCCCATGGCTGCTTGCCACCACACTGATTAAGGTAAGATTTTTTTTTTCCCACATCCTAATCACTTTGGAGCAAAGTTAAAACACCCAGATATGGACTTAACTGGCCACAGCCCCACTGGAGAGGCGAGAGCTGCCAACGCTGAAAGTCCTTGTGGACTTGCTGGCAAGTTACGGGGCACAACGCTTCCCACCAACAGCCTCCAGCGCTGCAGCCAGGGATCCTTTCGGAGTCAACAACAACTAATTCTTTAAAGCAGCCGAGGGAAATTGTACCACTTGAATTCACCCTCTATTATTCTCCTAATTCCTCTCCTTTCCCTTCAGGATATTGAAGAACTTGCATATCCCTCATGCTGGCAGGGTTGGTCAGTACAAAAATATTTATATCCAAATCAATATAAAAGTATCAGCATAGATTTACCAGTAGCTACACCAAGTCTGATGTGTGTGTATATATATATATATATATATATATGTACATACAAACACACAGAGTGATACATACGTATGTATATACGTATATATATAAATCACTGTGGCTCTACCTCAATATAAAGAGGTGCAAAACCAGGCTGTATTACATGATCTCGAACAAAATTGCTAAAACAGTTTAAGGCCCTTAGCCCCTTTTCTCAGCACTTTGCCCAGCAGCAACTGGGCGCTGAAACAAGCTACTTCTCCAAGAAACAGCACTTAAAGAGAGCAGAAAAGATTTCCTCTTCGTGGCAAGGCAGCAGTTAGTAACATGGCACGTACAAGGGGGTCATAACTGCCAAATCTGGGAGTAGGAAAACCACAAACAGATCACTGAGTATGAAGAGAAAATGGCATTTAGGGATGAAAGTAATTAACCTCTCAATTCTGGAACAATTTTGCAAAATATTTACAATTTTTTTCGATTAGTAGTCCAAAAGCAGCAGTATCAGTGTAGCATGACTGACAGCTTCACTCTGGGAAGCTTTTACACCAGTATCTTTTTTGAAATTGCAGAGTTATCTGCTCACAACCATTTTCAGAAGCACACTGAGGTGTTCAAGCTCCCTGGCCCACCACTAAGTATTTGATGCATCTCTGAGAAATACTAACTCTCACAGCACTTCAAGAAACCGAGAAAACCAGTGTGTCAGACAGAGACAGAAGAACCGCTGTGAGTGAAAAAGTTAGAACAGAAAATCTATGTGACCTCATGCATAATATACCAATTTTCAGCAAGGCTGATGGTCCAAAGATCAGTAACTGTAAAGATATTACCCTTCTGATGGATACTCTTTCAATCTGGGATGAGGAAAGGCTCCTCTGTGAACCTGGAGTTCATTAGGAAACAACTTGTCCGGTAAGAAGGTTCAGAAGGAAGAATTAAAGATCTGACTATTGCATTTACATTTTAGTACCCAAATGGTATGTGACCTGAGGAATATGGTTAATCCAAATGGTCTCCCATGATTTTGCTGAATCTTATGTATCTGAATTTTTACATCTCAAAAAATGGAGAAAGGCTAAAATGCAAAACACTCATGTAAAACTTCTACTGATCAATGAAATACCTTTATTTTTGTTAGCTTATCACATGACAGAAAAAAAAAAGTCTGAACTCCACAAAAATCTAAAATCCTCAACTGATTTTCTAGGTTTTTACTGCTACAGATTACAAAATGGATATAGTAACACAGTTTGCCAGATGAAAACAAACTTGTTTGGTATAAAAAAGCACACAGAAAATATTTATTTAAAAAGCAACAAAAATAAAAAATGTAGACTTTTCAAAGAGAAATAAAAAAAAAGATTGATGAGATTGAACTTCTGTGAACATTATTTATAGATCATGTTAAGAAAAGCTGGATTCACAAAATTGAAAACCTGAAGGGTCATTTAGATTACAGTAAGATTTTTTTTTGCATACTACAGCTCATCAGAGTTGGGTAATCATTATTTTAACCTAACCTAATTTAGGATGTTCAATTAACTATCCAGAAAGTTTTCACATTGAATTTAAAGATAGCTTCAGAGAGAGAATTTTTGAGTGTTTCTAAAGGTAGTGAGTTTTAAACACTTGGGATAAAAAAAAGTTTCTAGCTTATTCTTAAAAGATATACCTACTTTATTTACGACATTTGCATGAATTCCTTATTATTCAGTGCTATTATTGCCAAGAATAACACAACTAAGTTCATAAACTTTATTCAGCTTACACAAAAACATTTACTAATGCAACAACTATGTAGGCTATCGTAACAATGGTGCAGAACTGGAATTTACCTAATTACATTACCCTTCAAATAACAAGATGCGTGGCATTTCTGTTAAAAGGTCAGAGCTTCGTTCAGCTGAAAACTTGAAGCTTAGTACTTTCAATAAGGTAGCTAAGAACAGAGATTGCAAAGAGCAGAAATCAAATAATTTAAAGAAAATTATGAATAAACAAGTCAGTTTAAATGCCAAAACATGTCTTGCAACCCAGAGCATTGAATAGACAGACTCAAATAGCCTTTTCATGTCAGCAAAATTTGAAAATGAGCACATCTGACCAATACATACTCATGTCCACTTACACAAATCCTGCTTCAAGAAATCCTCAATTCATTTAGATTTTCTTCAACAGGATTTATCTTGTTAAAAAAATACGAAGCTGCTAAGTACCCCTGTGCTTCTGGTGGCTCATGCACTTTGTGTTATACTTTAACTTTTAGCTGCAAAAGTATTTCAATCATATATATATCTAGAGAACATGATTAAAATTAGAGCCTCGCTGCACGCTCACAGTGAAACATTCAAGAACACAAGCTGTCACTTATTATCAAAGATAAGCACTCAGATACTTGTCTTTCAGGGTACAACTAGTATCACCTAAGTCAAAGCGACAGCTGATGACTAAATTGCAGCATTCATCAACTGTTCGCTGGTCCAAACTTTACAGACTGAAAACTCAAAAGTAAAATTATTTAAGCCAGTTTGTGCTAAGAAAAACAACCCATCTAACACCAGCACGTGACGACTACACAAGCAGAGGTTTTGTAAGAAATGCCAACGTGAAGAAGCATCCAGATGCTGCAGACCACTAACAAGTGCCGGCGTATCAATCCCAAAATGTAGCCTGCTGAAACAAGCAGGAAACCAGCAGCCAAACTGGTGCGGAAGAAACCCTGCCTGAACTCATTACTGAAGATTTTAACAACCACAAAGAAACATCACCTTTCTATTGCTCTTACGAAGATACAAATGAAAAGAAACTTAGCGATTGTGCAGAGAAAGAGTGAAAGTAACAAATGCACCAAAATGAAACCAAAACAAAAAAGAACAGTACTGATAAAACATTTCTCACTTACCCAAGGTCAGGATTTGTTTCACTTTTTCAAACACTTTACAAAAAATTTTCAGATAAAAGCTCATATCAAAATGAGTGCTGTTTTTGTGGTCTAAATGTCAAAACAATCTCATGCTTTCAAGTGTGATATTTAATTTAAATAGCAAGCAACAAGTTTGAATAGAGATTTTTGCTACAAGTAACAGACATAAGACACAAAGCCTAGCAAAATCTGGTATTTCAGTTTTATCGCATTATTGAACAGTCTTCATGGACAATAACCCACCACTCTATAAAAATTTGTGCTGAATATTTTACAGAATGCAGGTTTCAATACGAGTCTTTCAGGTAAACTTTACTGCCTTCCCCACGTCCTCTAACTGCAGTTCAGTAATGCATTCTGCAGTCTGTACTTGCACAGTGGTTTTAAGCACGTTCCTGTCAAGAAATGACTCACTGATGTTTTACAATACTTGATTAAAGAAATTAATCTGAAAGCAACTCTTCCTTAGAAAAGAGCAGAAAAGGAGGAAAATCCTCTGAGCACAAAATAAACTTCTGGCAATGCCGAGCAGCACTTCCCTGAAGCGCAGGGTGCGGCCACAGACACGACAGCTTAAATGTGCGGGCAGGCCTCACTCTGGCTCAGCTTTCACTTGAAAACCCTTCAAAATATTGATAAAGTAACTGACGTTGGAGCACTTGCAAAGAAGTCGAGCAGCAGCCGCTCCAACAAGCCAAGGATCGCGGATGTACTGATAATTATCTGTGCTTTCAGAGATGATGCAGCTGAGGCAGCACTTAACCAGCCGATGACAGACACCGTGCAAAACAGCAGCCATCAGACTGAAGAGGTAGCGCATCATTTCCCAAAGCGTGATGCAGATGGAGGCTTGCAAAAAAGGGGAGACCGTTTTTTTACTTAATGCTGATGAACTGAGAAAATGTTCCTCCAAAGTTTGAAAACCAAACACCTCCAGCTCCTTTCAGTTTAAGGGAAATTATTTCCCTCAGGGAGACAACACTCCTACACTGGAAGGTCAGTGGCATGAGCAATATACAGTAACATTAGCTCAGATATTTGCTTTTTTAAAGTGCTATTTCTGTGTGCACGTTACTGCTCGAGTCTCAAGTAAAATGCAGTGACTTCTGGGAGCAAGGATGGGCACTGTAGAAAATGGTAATTCCTCCGTTTGTTAAGGAGGAGCTGACTCCATCTTTATGTATGATGTGTAAATGACCGCAAATAAGGCTAACAGCAACTGAAGGGGGAAAAAGAACTTTGTGAGACTCTTATTTTTCAAAGATTCCTCTGTACTTTCACCATTTCCAGGTCTATGCCTCTAGAATCAGCTTGTTCTCCACCAGGAAGATTCTTCCACACTTCTTCCGCTCACTGCGTCTACCTCAAAGGTGCAATGCTGGGTAGCAAGGCAAATAGATGGGATCAGAAAAGTGGAATTAGGAGATAACATTTCAAATTCTGCCTGCTAAACCTGGCAGAACTTTATGCCTCAGGTTTGAGGAATCCCTCCACAAGCCTCAGCACAAGGATGGAGGGGGTTAGCCTCCATGCTCCCGCCTATACCATACTGGTCTCTTCTGAATGTCTAAGAGTCACATTTCTGCCACCTTCCTGCTTCCTTTGTAGAGAGCTCCTGAGGCGAGACTGAAGCACCTCTGCAAAATCATCTGTGTGAGCAGTGCTCGTGTGCTGCCCTTCACGCTAGTGCCCCTTTCTGCTCTTGCTCCATGAGATTGGGTGGTGTCTCCTCCACCCCCCTTTGCATATGTTGCCCTTGGCTGGGCTTGGCTAGGAGGAAAAGGATCAAAGCCCAACCCACAAAGGATTATTTTGATTTTAAAAAATGGATGAAATATATTCTGTCCTCAAATTAACATTAAAGCATGTCTAACAGAAGCAGGGGTTGGCCCAGTTGAACTATTTGGTGTTCACTACTAGGACAGCTTTACTTAAGAGCGTGTGGTGCTGCGGAGCTGCAACAGCCCCATTCCCAAAGGCAACCACCTGCTTCAGGACACTCGGAAAGAAACTAACCGACGTACAGCTAGAGCCACCTTCTCCAGTCAGGAAATCACACCAGTCCCTACAGTCATCTGCTTGAGCCACCAAGGGCCGAGTGGCAGCAAGCTATTTAGGATGCTGCGGAAAGGCATCCCCACTGAAACAAATATATTCTGAAACTACAGTGACGCATCATTTCCTTTTACTTTCTTCAATGAGGTTTGAAATTGAAAAAAAGAAAAAAAAATGTAATACCTGTAATATTCCCTGAAAGGTTGCTAACTGTTTAGAAGGAGGTGCAAGAGTTCAGAAACAAGTATTCCAAGTTAAACGCTTTTAAGAAAAAGTGACAAACAAAATCAAACTCGCTTCAAATTGTTTTGGAAATTCAGAAGCAAAAGTGTATTTATTTTGAGCTTAGGTCTTTGTTGCTATTTTGTACACAAGTCAGTATTTCCCAAGGAAGCGCCACAGATGACTATCAACCTACGTGTGGCAACAAAATGAAGTTCTTGCTGCAAAACCGTCCAATCTTCAAACTTCAGAATAACAAAAATATTACTTAAAAATCTATTTGAATGACAGATACAGGGAATTTCTCTCTCAGCTGTTTTTGATGGTTTTCTACGAACAAAGCAAGCTACGTTTACCTAACAAGCAAGCCACTCTGAATTTATGTCAATAGCCAAACATCTGCTAAGAGCACTGTTTTCCAAAACACACTCTAGGAAGAGCAGGAGGCTTATACGGTGCTGGCCTGCCTTCATTCTCAGCTGCTAAACTACATGAAAACCAACTGCAATGCATTAAATATCTTCTTAAAATCACTTTTCTTGTAACCAAGAATCACCACACAGTGGTCTTAAGATGGAGAGGAGGTAACTTGCACAGCAGTCAGCTAGGCAGGGTGAGGTGCATGAGAATCTATAATAGACTCCAGACTATTCTCTTGCTGAGCCTTTTCCAATGTTTCTGAAGCAGCTCGACCTTGCACAAAACACTCCCATTTCCCAAGACAGTAGGACACTTGGGTTCAAGACCCTGATTCTTGGCTGCATGAGCGAATGCTGGATGATTTTCAATGTGGCAAGTGGGGACGGACCCTAAGCCCTAATCCTACAAGGCAGGACAGTGGACCTCTAGGTTAAAGGCACACACACCACAGCATTATCTCTGCCTCGTCCGTCACTAGTTTTGGGTCTGTCTTGGAGGAGGAAGAAAACATAAAGCAGACATTTGACCCAAAATTCAGAAGAGTTTCAAACTGTCCAAAATCATATTATTTTAATTCACTTTGTACTAGTTTAAGTACTCTCCAGAAAAGTCTATGAGAAATGAAAGCACTCTATCTTCAGAGCAGGATTGAAATACCACACAATATGGGGCTTACAGTTGCTGAACAGTGGGGAAGAAAATTAATAGCTGCTTATTAACAGAGAATCAGCCTCCCTAATGTAACGAATGAGGCTGGGTACCTACATCACATCATCTACTGTATATTTCTTTAAAAAAAAAAAGAAAAAAAAAAGAAAAGAAAAGCTTAAAAGCAATATTAACTGTGGAATTTCCTAAGCTTTTGGTACTTTACTTGGCAATTAAGGCGGCTTCTTAGAAGTCTGTGCATATATTTGATACACTCATTCAGCAGTAGTTTTGTGCAGAACCCAAAGAGATGGGTTTCATTTCTATGTGGGATTCTTCACCCAAATTACAACTATGGCAGCGGAATATGGGTTCCCCAGTCTTCTCTGGAAGAAGATAAATGAAAACACTTTGGCAAGGAAACAGTCACTTGCAAGCAGAACTTTTCTCAGAAGTGCCAATGGCCTCTTACACTGAAGAGCACTGTACCAGGAACAGAGGCGCGAACCTCGAAACAGGCTCTGCTTTTTGCTGCCAAATGAAATGAAGCCTGTCAACAAACAGGAGTTTCCCTCCTCCTCAACAGCGAGGCTCTGAGCAAGTCTTGAGGACTAACTAGCACGACACCTTACGTAAAACCCACCGACCCTCGACGGAGCGGCCGGTCCTGCTCCTCGCCGCACAGTTCCTCCCCTCGAGCACACCTCGGACTGCGCGCCCGGCCGGTTCCACTCACTAAGCTGGCAGGAAACGACTTCGGGTTTTAATTCCCACGGGTTACCACAGTTTTCTCCCGGAATGACAAGCTCGGTCTGCTCTCCACTTGCCACATTGGGTCAATGCGAGCACTCAGCGCCCACCACCCGAAGCGCGGTGCTCCCGCGGCCTCATCCAGCACCTTCCCGCCGCCTGGCCCACCCAGCAGCAGCTTTTCAAAGACTACACGCGAAAATATAAAGTTGTCCCGTCTCCTCTCAGCCCCAGACGGGTCCACTCCTCCTCCAGCACGGATTTAAAGAGGCGTAAGTGCCAAATATGTCCATTTCTTCCCGGCGTTAGTCATACCGCTGCCCGCAGCACCGCGGTGCCCCAGCCCCGACCCCGCTCCCCCGCGGCCGGGGCTGCTCCCGAGCGG
>NW_010581744.1:308739-354920 GCF_000705375.1 Tinamus guttatus | reverse complement strand
TTTCTCTCTCTCTCTCTCTCTTTCTCTCTCTCTCTCTCTCTTTCTCTCTCTCTTTCTCTCTCTCTTTCTCTCTCTCTTTCTTTCTTGTTTTGTTTTCTGCTCCCCCTTCTTCCCCCCAAAATAGACAAGTGAAACAAAATTTGCCTGGAAAAGGGAGTAAACCTCCTGGGAGACTTGAGCACCACTGTTGTTCATGAAGCGTTGTTGCCGGTCATCACACCGGCATAAACGCTGGAATTTCAGCTCTTTAGAAAAAAAAAAGAGAAAAAAAGAAAAAACAAACAATGGCTAAGAGGTCTCCAAAAGTTGCAATTTCAGTTCTTACCAGTTGGCTCTTGGCTTTGGAATGGTCACCCCATGTAATCATGCGGGCTTGCTTTGGACAGTTGAAATTATCCATGAGGGCTAGGTGATTTTTAAAAAATAAATAAATACATACATACAAATAAAGCTTTATGTCTTACCATCATGGCATATTGGCAAAATGCTGGTTTTGCAGAGACTTGCAGGAGGTGGCTTCATACTGAATTAGTTCCCTGAGGTTGCTGTGAGGGGGTATTTGGGGGGAAAGCATCACCCTAACCATAACGGGTAAAAGGATGAAAGAATTGTCTTCCTGCTATCACCACCATCGCAGCCCTCGCGACACATCTGTCAGTGGTAGATAAAATACACGTAATCTGTGGTGCTCATGAGACATTGTGTGTCCACACTTCCACACTGTCGCTTCCAGTCCCAGAAAGGTGCCCTTAAAAACATGATTTCCCATTTCTTTCAGCTTCAGAATAGAAACTTGTCAGCCCTCTGCTGACCCTGCTCTCTCTCACACCAAGGCAGGTGGGATTTGGGATTATCTTCCAAAAACCAGCCTCTCAGCCAGTACAGAGCTGAAGGATTTCTCCGTCGTATTGCTGCAAGTCAGCAAGTGTTGTGGCGTCTCCAGTTTCAGTAGTGCCAATGTAGAACTGTTTTATGTTCATTATTACTTAGATTTGGAAGAAAATAGAATAGATTTTGTTATTCAGACTAAGGACGGCCAAATTTTGATGCATATTTGTGAGTTTTTTGGTCCCACGATCAGAAGACGGCTTCCTTCATGCATGGGGAATATTTCAGCATCAGGATTTTAGTAAGTTCCATATTTTCCTCTTTTGATACATTTTTAGCAACACATGAGGAGACACCAATGAAACTGAAATCAATGGAAGGCTATCTCAGATGAGGCTCTTTAAAGAAATTTGGCAACACATAATGGAAGATGAATCAAAGTTAATTTGTACGCATTCCTTTTGCTCCACACGCCAGATGCAGAAGATGGTACCACAGGTCACATGAAGCAATAACATCACTACAATAACATCTGTTCTGTGCTGCAGAGAGCACATTCCTAAGATCAGCAATCATTAGGAGAATCTGTGGTGTATTGGGAAAATCACTCCTTGGATAATTTGTGGCTTAATACTGCCATACATTAACAGAAGCAACTGAACATCTTACACATAAGTCAATAAGAGTCTTTGACCTGATAACAGATTGTTTCTGCTGTGAAGGCTGTGTGTGGTATTTTGTAAGCTTGATTTGACAGTTCCAAAGATTTTTATAGTTTGTCTGAATAGGATATCTGAGTTTGTCAAAGAGTTTATTTCTAAAAGGGGTGGGAAAACTTGTAACAATTCCTAAAGCAGCCAGAGACTGGTTTTGCCTAATCTATCTTGGAAGTTTGTCCCAAAGCCACATTCCCTGACCACAAATACTTTATGTGGAGTCCTGAGTTACTTATTTTGCAAAAGAAACAGTATCCTGATGGAAGTGGTGACAAACTATGAATGCTTCTACACGCTAAATGCCTTGAAGATTTATGGATTCTACAAAGCCAAAGAATTAGGGATATTATTTCATTAGAGATACAACTGTTTGGATGGCTTGCCTTAGTACACACTTTTTACACAACAGCAACAACAACAAAAAAAAAAAAAAAGTGAAGAACTGGGTAAATCCAGATGAGTCCCTGGCTTTCAGAATCTTCCTCCTTCTTAAAAATTTCACCACAAAATGAGTTTAATTAAACCAGCTGCACAGCACTGCACTTCTCAGCCTGCGAGGGTTCCCAGGCATCTCCTCCTGGGGAAGCAGAACTGTACGTAAGGGCTCTGTTTTGTTTTGTGGCTTACAACTGTCCCTGTCATCAAATCAAAAAGATACCCAATGAACATATTTTGGAAGGCACATACAAATACAGTATCACAGAATATAAATATCAGGGAGCCAGTTGACAAGTATTGAGAAAGGAATACAAATAGTTTCTTTCCAAGAGAGTAGGACAGAAGCTCCAACTCACTTCTTAATGCTGATACAGGAATGCTTAGCCACCCCAACATCTTGGTAATGTTTCTTTCCCATTAGCAGTAACTTCCAGAAGTAAATGAAACTATCATCTCCATCTGGTTCTCTCTTTTCCCTGGAGAGGCTTCTGGGCCGCAGTGCTTCTTTCCCACCCCAGCTCTTACTGTATTTCGAAAGCTAAATTCAGCTGGAGGGCAGGGCTGCTATTCAGAGGGATCGGGACAGGCTGGAGAAATGGGCTGCCTGGAGGCCCATGCTGTCCAGCAGGAGCCAGGAGTCCTGCGTTGAGCAGGGAATAACCCTGTGCCACATGACAGGCTGGGCAGGGGGTGACTATCTGGAAAGCTGCTCTGCAGAAAAGAGTCTGGGGGTCAAAGTGGGCAGCAAGTTGTGTCCGAGCCCGCAGTGGGCCCTGCAGCCAGGAACAGCACCATGGGCTCCGTTAGCAGGCCCAGCAGGCCAGGGAAGCAGTCCTGTTCTGTGCTTCTATGACTGCATCTGGAGGACTGTGTCCATACTTGGGCTCCCCACAGTGCATGAAGGATACTGACAGACTGGAGGATATTGAGTCGAGTGGAGGACAGCAAGTGGAGACAGATGGGGCTAGAATATATGATGTACGAAGGAAGGCTGAGGAGCCGGACCTCTTCAGCTTGCAGAAAAGGCTGAGGAGACCTGGTTGCTGTCTGTAATGCCCTAATCAGAGGATAAAGTGGAGATGGAGCTTGACTCTTCTCAGCGATGCACAGTGATGGCGTGAAAGGCAATGGCACAAAAATTGGAACGTGGGGAATTCCACATGGTAGATAACAAGTAAAAATGTCACCATGAGTGTGGTCAGACCTGGAACAGGCTGCCCAGAGAAGCTGGTAACTCTCCATCTTTGGATCTCGGCTGGACAAAGACCTGAGAAACCTGATCTGATCAGACCTATTTTGAGCAAGGTTTGCACTAGATAACCTCTGGTGATCATCTCCAACCTAAATTACGATTCTGTGATTTCAATTTACTAGATCTCATACTATTGCAGTGACTAGATCTCATACTGCAGTGACAATGAATGTACTAAACGAGAAAAAAAGATCTTTTGTTCTCCAGTTTCCCAAGTTTCTTATCTGTGTTCTCTACTTAAAATAAGGATTTATTCTGAGGTTGACTCTTCTGCACCTGAGGAAAAAGAACAATACATTTAAAAAAGACAAATTATTGAATTCTTTCACCATATTATTTCACCACATCAGATCTTTGCCTCCGTTTCCTTATCCCTTAAGCTCTGAACTTCTGTATCTCACACATGCCACCAGATTTGTTCTGTGAGTCCCAAGGCCCACCCACCGAGCTAGCAGCAGTGCTACACCTGCATCTAAGGGCAATAATCTCCTTTTCGATACCAGCACAGACCTGCAAAGTTAGTGCTATAACGGTTCCCAGGTAATCACTTGTGATCCATAAGCAGATTCACAGTTTCTTGCTGGTATCCACTGAAAAAAAAAGCCCTTTACCTGTTTTTTTTGTTGTTGTTGTTGTTTTTTTTTTCAGAAAATCAACTCCAGGGCTTATGAATGGGATTCCAGCCAAAAAGAATTACATTGTTTGCTTAATGGGCATATCAAATGTTATCTTAAAGTTGTTTAGATTACAGCTGCAGTGGCAGCATGGTCAAATTTGGCTGATGAATTTACAGGTCTTAACACCAGAGAAACAGGAGACAAAAGCCTGCCTATTGCATATTAACTTTGCAGAAGTGCTTTCTAAAAATCCAGTATATACTTTTGATCTTGCAATCTGCTGAGAAATCATGCCTAGGTATGCAAATAATTTTAAGCATATAATATTCCAAATTAAATTAAACTGTGGAATTTTATTTAGCCAGAATATTCTTTAGCATTTACCAAGAGCAAAATTCACCCACATGGCAGAGGACCTGAGCAAGGTCTTCTGCTCTGTTAGTTTTTCCTAGTATTCTTGCAAAGCCACGTTAATTAAATAAATAGTCCTGGACACTACCAGTCATCCAGCAGATATATTGACAAAACAAGCCTCTTTTTTTACCACAGTGCTGGAAAGTTTGGTCATACTTCGGAAAGATCATTAAGGGAATTGTTTAATCTTAGCAGATTTTTTAGCTAAATAAGCTGTTGCCTGCCTATGAACAATTGGACCCAGGCTGGTTTGACATGCCATGGAAAAACATACCACCTCTGAAACTGTCTGGGATTTATAGCAGATGAAGGCATTATTCATTGAAAAACATGCTTTATAATTTTTAAACAGCTACAACAGTGGAACATAACCATACCCACTTCTTATTTTTAATTGTTGAAGTATTTAAATTAGAGCAGTAGAAAAACCATTGTTGAAATGGTTATTATTTTGCTTTGCCATAATCCTGCTTTTTGGGAAACACATTTTGATAAATGTTTCTAGAGCATTTTTCATTAAAAATCCAAAGAAAAACAATGGAGGATGGTGAATGACTTAACTTATCATGGATTCTACAGATTGGGAATATCTTTGGAGCTTCAGGAGTTTATATTTCAGATGTTATTTTATTAACCAAAGACACTGCAGATCTACAACCAAGCTGAATGTTTGGTGCCCCGCCTTGCAAACACTTGGCGAGTCTTGCAGCCTCTGGGGCATTAGCTAAATATGCGGGGATAAAGGTTTGCAGGATATAGGCCTTAGTTTCATGATTATTAGTCATTCATTTTCATCTCATTTTGCAGTTCTACTTTTTGCTAATTAGTATATATTATATAGCATAATATATTACTAATCCTAATTTGCTAAATTCTAATTTACTAAAAATTGGAAAAATTCTTCTAGTGCTCTCTTTATTCTCATTTTCTCTTTGTTCTCATTTACCTGCCTATTATACAGGTTTTTTTTAAAACAACGACAAAGCCCTGGTTGCCCAATGGACCTGATTTCATCCTTTCACAAAGGAAAATGAGTATTGATTGTTTATTATTCATATCAATGGGTGTAATTAATCTCATCCTCAGAAACATTTAAAAACCACTGATAATTTTTCCAAGATTAATTTTTAATTCACTTTGGGTAGGAGCTTCACAACCATATGTAAATGACATTTATTTGATGCTCTGTAGTTACTTGGTTGATGATTGTTTTCTGTTTATAAATGAGCCACTTTAAATTTAGTTGTAGTTTATTTTAGTAAGAAACATCTGTTAATTTTACTGGGTCTAAAAGTCATTATAAGGGAAAAATCAGTAGCATAATTTCCAAGAACAATTTTCTTTTACATTTTTATTGCATTGTAAATGCGAAACAATTCAAGAATGCCGGGAAAAAATATAAACTACTTTCGTTTAGTTAAACATGGTAACATAGAGAAGGAAAATATTAGGCAGGATTTCAGACTGTCTTCTGCCCTTGAATCAGCTCATGTTTATTGGATCACTGCCTGGTACTACTAAGATGCTTAAAGTAAAAACAGTTAAAAAATTTTAAGAGGAATTGTGTTGTGTGTGTGTTGTAGCTACAGGTTTGGCACTCTTCCAAAAAAAAAAAAAAAAGACAGGATCTCAAAGAACTGAGCAGCCCAGATGCCCTGGAGGAAGTGAACACTGTGGTTCGGTGAAAGCTGAAGGTTACTATCGGACCAATTTATCGCTTACTCACAAGATAGTGGATTAGCTTCCATGGAAATGGAAAGCACACTTAAATTTGTAAGGATTCTTCTGAATCAGGATCCATGAATCTCCTGGATCCATAAATCTCCTATTTCCATAAATCCCTTCTTTATTTCCTAACGACTCTGCTCTTCTGCACATTCTTTTCGATATTTATATTTTTTGTCAGGATCTTAGTTTCCTTTCTCCTCAGCTTTGCTTCATTTATGAAAACCACTTTTTGAAATAATCTGTCATACGTTGGGCAACTTCCCCAGATTCTGTATGTTGCCTGTATCCTCCATTCCTCTTCATTGCCAGCATCATTGCCATATTAATTCTCTCCTCTGATTTTTTTTCATTCAACTAAGTTGAATCATACATTGATTTCTGCTTCCAAATTACCAACTTAGGTTAACTAGAGACATAATAGACTTTTAGCTCCCCAAAAGATGAAGGTTTTTACTGACATATTTATATGCTTGTAGAGAGCTGGTCACATTTATGAAATCAGGAAAATGATTAAGAGAACAGATAACCTTTATATACACTTTTAGGCCTTTCATGAGGATGCAACAAGGGAGTTAAATGCTGCATGTTTCAAGTATATATTCCCAAATTAAAGAAAGTGCCATGTACATACATCAGATGACAACATTTAGTTATAATATGTTTATGCCTAATGTTTCTCTACAGAGGAGCTTAAGAGATAAGCACAAACTTGGTTAAGATGGATCACAAGGTTAAGAATCTGATGTTACTATCTGGGTACTGCTCAGACAATACCTGGAAGCTAAGATCCAAAGGGTAAAGCATCAAGCAAATTTTTGTGTTTCAGAAATAGAGCCATTATTTTGTTTTTGTAGATGAGATTAGTAATCTCGGTAGCAGAGAGGTTCAGTTTTTCAAGAGCTTAAATTTTGTCTGCTCTGAAAATTGTGAATCAGACCATGAACATAACGGTATCAGCCCCGTGTGTTCCAGATAAGGAATCTGGACTAAAGCCTAATGTTTTTTGTTTGATTGATTGCAGTCCCACCAAGCGACCTGAGCTGAGTTGCAACCACATCAGTACTGTGATGAGTAAAATGATTTGTAGTGTAAAGAAGAATCGAAATGTGAAAATAAAGCCTAGGAACACCAGATTAGTGATAAAAGCTGATTATATCTTTTGGATAGATTTAAGTAATGCACTGCCAGTGGACATCCCTCTATTTGGTGCTGATGAAATATGAAGCTAGAACTGCAGGAAAAATGACTCAGATTCAAAAAAAAAGAAAGGGTGTATCTTTTAACTGCAATAGCAGATAATTGTACTCTTTAAATGAGAAGGTCAAAATATTAAAAGTTTTGAAAGAAGTATTGCACTGTCTTGATAGAGACATACATGAAACTGAGAGTTGTGGCAGATGCGAGGAAAGGGACACTTAGTTGGAGAACTGGCAAACTAAAAGACTAAGGGGCACATAAGAGGATTGCTTGTCCTCAAGAATGACCATGTTGGAGTTTAGAGCAGTAACTTTCTGTGTCTCTTTAACTATTTGGAATAAAAGCCTGTAGGCATTTTTACTGAGAAGGAAAACAGTGTCTTACCTGAGAAAACGTGAACATAGAATGGCTCAATAAAATGCTACACATCAGGAGGGTCTTTTCACTCTTCAAGTTTACAGCCTAAAATAATACAATTAAGTACATGATTCTATCTGAGACTGTAAGCAGAAATATCCCAGCTTGGAATCCGACTGAGCTCAAAAGGTTGTTAAAAATCAGGATGTAAAAATCGCCCAATTTCCCCCAAAGCAACCACTTGCCACCACCTCTCAGAGGTGGTAAGTTCAGGATTGAAATAGAAAGTGCAGTGCTCAGTCTCCTAAACAGCTTGGCAGTGACAGGAGAAGAGAGATGAACTAAAACAAGCCCTTTGTCCACCACAACCATGAAATCTTCCTGTATCCTCTCAGACACGTTTGTAACAGTCAGAGCCAAGCAGCAACACTAATGTATTTCCTCTGCACCTCCAGTATCCCCAGGCAGCACTAAGGCCTCTGTTCGTGTGCTGGTGCACATGGAGTTCCCCAGGATGTATTTGTATGCATGTTGATCTACATCCCATGTGCCGCAGGAGCGGCCCGACCATCACCTCCCTTGTGCAGACGGGTGTGTGGGGACAGCGCGGAAGGCAGTCGCTTCAAGTGGCAGAGAGAACAAGTGCCCCTCTGTTCAGGGGGCTTCTTCTCGCTACCTTTAGACCCTTTCCGTAGCTTTCTTACTTGAAAATTTGTATTGAAGGGGATAGGCCCAGGGAGCTGGGCCTGTTCAGCCTGGAGAAGAGAAGGCCCAGAGGGGATCTAATCAGTGTATATAAGTACCTCAAGGGAGGGAGTGCAGAGGATGGTGCTGCTCTCTTTTCAGTGGTGGCCACTGACAGAACTAGAGGAAATGGCTGCAAACTGAAGCACCAAAAGTTCCACAGGAACTTAAGGAAAAATTTCTTAACAGTGAGGGTGACAGAGCACTGGAACAGGCTGCCCGGAGAGGTTGTGGAGTCTCCTTCTCTGGAGATCTTCCAAACCTGCTTGGATGCAGCCCTGTGCCACGTGCTTTAGGTGACCCTGCGTGTGCAGGGGGGTTGGACTAGATGACCTCTAGAGGTCCCTTCCAACCCTAAGCATTCTATGATTCTATGATTCTATGATTCTAAGTGGAAGATGATGAAATGGGTTAAAAGCCATTGGATGTCCAAGCTGAGAATGAGCTTACTCTGGGAAAGGTACACTGGGAATATTAAAGATGTCCAGTAAGCAAAAGCCTCATTACCTTTAGGCTTTTATTGTACATCAACTCTCACTTAAAAACCCTCTCAGCCTTAAAAACTTGTTGGTTATTAAGCTAGAGAAGGGCTTATTTTAATGAAATACAACTAACCAGGAGATTTGTGCTTAGGGAGAGAAATACAAACAGCGTACGTGCAATTATCAGGGAAACGAGCATCAGACAGAAGATGGCCTACTTCAGCTTACATGTCTTAAGAACTGTTATAAAGGAAGAGTTTTTCTGGCCAGCAGAACTGCAGCAATGTAAATGTGCCATGCTACCTGAGGCAGCTGCCATTTGACATGCTGTGTTGTGTCCAACTGGCTTGGTACAAAGATGTTACTTCTCCTACAGACCATGTCTACAGAGAGAGAAGATGCTCGGAATAATGACAGCACCTCAAAATTAGTTCAACACTGAAGTCCTTGCAGAGAAAATTGCTCTTGCAGTCAGCAGAAGTTTGGCCCAGTGGGACAAGTCAGGTTTGGGCCCTATGCTTCTAAAATAAAGCCTTTCCCAGAAGACCTGAATCAAGGTATCTATCAAAATAGCTAAGATTAGTCAATATCATACTTAGACGCAAAACAGACTGAGGGGCACCCTTTGACCTTTTGGTAACAGACCGCTCAGAAACGCAAGGTCTTGCAGAACTGACCTCTTCATGCACGGTGTGGGGCAGCAAGCCAGTATAACATCTGCTCAGTATTCATTGCAAAGCAAATGTACAACACTGACACCATTAATCAGCTTGTCCAAGTGAATAAAAGTCAAAAGCTGATGTAAGAAAGCTTGGCTTTAAAAGCAAACATTTCCTACAGATCTGCATGGGTCCATCTAATGATGGATTAGCTAACCCTGGAAGATGAAGAATGGTTCCAGCCTAATTTTAGGGGAGGAATGCATGTAAATCCAGCACTGTACGCAGAAAGATTGCAAAGAAATTAGAAGTATTTAGTTCTACAAAAATCTATCTCCTGCTATTGGTGCCACAAACTTCAGGATGGGATATTAAACAAAATGAATAAAAGCACTTTTGTTTTGGATCACACCTGCAGGTTGTAAGCTGCGCCTTGAAAATAAATCATTTTCATGCACAGAACTGCCAACAAGCAGCTAGCATTTCCTTCCCCCTCCCCTCTGAGCTGCAGACAGGAGGAGCACCTAGAAGTCAGAAATTAGCTGCATCTAAGGACAGGGGAATAGGTGCAAAGCAGTGCAACAGTACTTGAAAACTGCAGTTAAATTATGGGTGAAATCTGAGGAACAGTCAGTAAAGGGTGCTGTTACTCCCCTTCTAAGGAGGAGTAGAACATCTGTCAGGGAAACAGGAGATAGGGAACACAGACACGTGTGTCAGGAGCCCTCTGGAAGCTAGTGCCAGGAAGCTAGAAATGGAAAAAATCTGTGCTAGCCAGCTTAAAAATGCAGGACATATTCTATTGCATTGTCAAATCTGCTTTTAAAAGTCCAAGGCTTTTGTGTTTCCAAGATTCCCTTTGGGAGATATTTCTGGACTGTACTGCATTTTAGTATCAACATGTTTTTTCCTGATATGCTTTTATGCTATGCTTTTTACCTGATTTTTTTTCCCCACAATTGCTAGTACATCCTTCAGAATACAATTAAAAATTTCCCCGTTTCACAAACTCTGTAGCCTTCACCTCTTTTAGGGTCATAATTTTGTTATGACTTCCCAGAATATCCTGCCTTTTACTGTAAAGTAGCCCTATTGAAAAACATTGGGATTATTCATGGGATAGAGGTCTAGCTTTAATGAATAAAGTGGGCACTGCTGAAACAAATATAATATGTCTTGAATCAATAGGACAAATGTTTTTCATTGTGAAGGCAGGACTATGGATTGAATGAATCAGTCTTTTCATAACTATAAATCAGAGGCTTGCTAGACAGAGTTGCCTTCGTGCGTACTAAAAGGACTCTATACCATGTGCTGTTCTAAGAGAAGGAATACATGATATTTCTGTTGTATTGTTTTTCAGTTACCTTGGGGAGGTATCACATTTGAGTACTGTAAAGTGCTGTCAACTAAACACTGTGGTCTTCTGCTTCAACTAGCTAAAGAACAAAGGTAGCATATAAAAACAGTCTGGGCCAAGTGATTGTGAATGAATCCAAATCAACTTACATGAAATTAATTTAAATTTTAAAAGGGGTGCCAGAAAAAAAAAGAAGAGTATTTGAATAATGAGGAGAACTGTTTAGTGAAGTCTGCTGAACAGTAGAGCTCAAAAGCCTGAATTGTGAGAAAATCTTGGAGCATTTGCAAGTGGGAGAGGCAAAATTCCTCTGTAACTCGAATCCCAAGTAAAGGAAAACACTTTTAGAGGAAGGTCTTAACTGTAGCTGCATGAACTGCTACCTAGAAAAATACATTATGGGTAAACATAAAGCCTCCAGAAATGGAAAAGGAAATTAATCAACTAAAACTGCTCTTCCTCAGAGGTTAGAGAAGAGAGCAATAAAGTATGAGTTGCCAAACATGCACACAAATAAAAGAAAAAAAAAAGAAAAGGAATCTTCAATCATTAAAGAAAGAAAGACCTGGTACACTGCAATCAGAACAGAACCAAAATGAAAGATTTTCTACCTAAGACCCCAAAACTTTTTTTTTTTTTTTTTTTTGCATCTTGTACTGCAAACACTACTTCTGTTTTTAACGAAACAGAGAAAATCTAATGAGGCATTTACAGACCTCACTAGTACACAAAGCTTTAGAACATGCTGTGAAGGGAAAAATAGTAGATGACCTAAAGGAAAATGAAAAAAAATAGGACAAAATGTGTTCTGGGCTTACCAAGGATGGGCTGTAACACATATATTTGGCATTGTTTCTGACAAGATAATCAATTTCTTTTACAGAAAGAATACAAATGAGGTCTATCGGGAATGCTACACAGCTTTCTTATACAGTTCCACAGTATTAATGAACATAGAAAAGAGTATAGTGGTTCCTAGTATAGTATAGTATAGTATATGGGAATACAAATTAGTCTGCCAATGACAGGAGGATTTGGCAAGGAGCTGAATGAGGGAAAGTGAATAAGGGTTTATCATTGAGAACTGGAGGAAGTTTTCAAGGAGACATCCTCAAGGACTGGTTATGGCATCAATATTATAAAATATTCTTTACCTAAGATCTTGGCACAAAGACTAGAGCATATTAAAGAAATCTATGGATGACACAAAGTCGGAGGCATTTTAAATACAGTGGTGGAATACTGAGTAAGGAGAGGGAACAAAATATCATGCACGAAACAGGGACTGATTTTAAAGAAAAGAGTGAAAGAAAAGTGATGAACTGTAAATAAAATGCAAAGACAAGTATGAATTTCAGCTTTAAGTTGGCAGTTTATCAGCTAGAGTCATCTATGGACAAGGGCCCATGTGTTAGGTGCCCAGCTATGAGATGTCACTATCATAAAGCCATGAAAAAGAGAAATGTGATGCTCATGTGTCCGATAAGATATTTCAACAGAGATAGGGAATTAATAATGCCACATTACATGCAACAATAAGACACCTTCTGAAATGCTAAGCACAATTTCTAGTTGTTATTATTTAAAAGATCAGTTTGACCTGGATCATGAGCGCAAAGCACATTCAGAGACTGGACACTAGGTTGGTCACGAAACTGGAACAAGGTTCATGGAGACTCTCTCTTGTTAAGATGGCTAAAAGACTGAGGTTGTTCTAATGAGCAATCCAATAAACAGGGATTTGACTGCAGGCCATGAATGCATCAAGGGATACATACGGAAGAGGAATCGCTCTTCATTCCAAAAGAAGATACTGGCACAATGTCAGCCAAAGGAAGGTTTCTAAAGAGCAGATTGAAGACTTACTAAAGTAGCCTTCTGAGAGCTGTAACAGGAATGAGAAGACCAATGAGATTTTAAAAGGATTGCCAGCATTTTGCAAGCAGATTTTTATTAAAAGATTGTTTGCAATATGAGAACATTGCACTTTGTGGACCTCAGGTCTATTCTTTTTTTCCTCACTTTCTCCCAAATGACAAAAAAACAAGCCCAAAAAGGAAGGAAACATTTAAAGTTGCCACTGTTATTTAAGCCTGAAGAATGTACTTTAATTCAAATAGTTTAGAAAACTCTCCCTGGGCTCAGAGCGCTTTGAGCAGTGTTTAGATTCCCCTCAGGCTCTGCTGGATGAGTTCTCTTTCTCTGACCCTTAAATAGCTCTTTGCTTCGTTCTGTAGGATTCCTGCTCCTTGCAACACTGCTCTTCTAAGCTCTGCTTTTCCTGGTGAGGCTCAAGTAGGTCTCAAACTAAACTGGGTTAAGTTACAATCTTGACAGATTTGGGAAATAAGATGTCTGATCATGGTCCACCTTTGCCTGATCATGCTCTGCCTATGGTAGATGATGCACCCTTGGCTTGTTGCCTTTCCAAGATAGTCAGCTCCTGTGTCTTAGCCTTCTTACCTTGGCTCTATTCACTTCTGATAACCTGCAAACACCCCTACCACTATCAGAGTGGGATGCACAAACTCATTTAGTGGAGCTGTCGGCCTACAACTAGGCTGCCAGCCTAGAACTCTATCTGGGATTCCAAAATTGTGTCTAGAAGAATATGCATAAGAGAGAGGCATACCCACAAGTCCATTGATCAGAGACCAATTCTTCAAAAAGTTCCAGCACGGATTGGGAAAGGAACCCAGAGATGTGTCCTTGCCTGGCATGTGCTCCTACACTTGGCTTGGTCTTCCCCTTCATGGGCTGTGGATAACTTCTGCACCGGGACTATTTGTGTCCTGGTGGGACACTGTGGCTGCAGTTTCTGTTCCAAACTGCGTCTGGACAATGCAAAGGGTACCCAACAAAAAGATGCCAATACTGAAAGAAAATGAGAAAAGAATAGTCTGGGCTGCTATTAGTATTGCAACATGTTATCCACGGTGCGGGTGAATGAGTCTTAGGCCTGCGCAGTGGCAGCTGAATTTTTAACATTATGATAGAGCCATTTAAAGAAGTTGCCCTTAAATTGAATATAAAATCTCATCAGTATTTACATCAAAGTTAATAGACTGGTTAGATAATTATGCAGACAAGAAAAAAATTACTACCTTTAATTATAATTATACCAACACAAAAGTGATAAAGGCTTCCTTAATTTTCAGTCTTACCTATGGCCTCACAGTATTTCCTTGAAGAAACCATGTAGTGCTGAGCTTTCATGAGGGAAAGCCCTTCAGGTTATGGAGGCATTTCTAGAACTATAAAATAGCATATGCATAAATTCTATTTTGTATATTAGGGAAAAAATGCACTACTTTTTTCTCCAGATAAAATGTCATCAGTGCATAACTTGGCCTATTTCAAAGATTCTGGAATCTGGTCCATGTCACCAGGACTTGGATATGTTAGTAATTTTCATATTTCTAGTTGACTAGTAAAAAATAATGATGCTGCTTCTAAATGAGCATCTCTCCTTTCTAAATTCCCTCCCCTCCATCCACTCCAGATGATGGGAGCTTATCCTCACAGCTAACATTAAGAGTCTAATTCAGTACACTAAGGGTACTTGTCTGGCATTATGAAAGGTGCATTAATGCTCACAAGGATGAGAAACTTATCTACTTTATAAGTCCCTTCGTTTCTTTTATAAATCACAGCCGTTATGGAAACTATTGCAATTAAAACCTTGTGGTGCATCTTTCCATTCTGTAGGCTGCATTAAGTTAGGGAAAGGGACTGCCATTTGCCAGATGACTGCCAAGTGCCCACTATGAAGGCTCCCTAAAGAACTTCCAGAATCCTTCTCCTATCCTTTCATATAGTATCTAATAATAAACAAGAATCCAGACTGCAATTTTTCAGCAAATTCCATTACTATGGAATCACAATATACACAAGGCCCTGATAATATCTGAGTATTTTGTACATAATTTTGATCCTAGACAACTGCACACAAGGTCAAGTGTCTTGGGAGCTTAGATCATTTTGTTTCCTATGCATTATCTAAGTAAGAAATTGCATGCCAGCACAGAGTGCCTCATCTGTTATCAGGAAGCATCTGGAAACCTGACCCACATTTGAGAATAAAGTTCTCTGTACTGAGTTTCAGATGGAAAAGTCCTGCTTGTTTACAGTATTTGTCATAAGACTTTATTATTAGATCCACTCTTTATCATCTTTTAAGATGTCACTGACTAGTCCATTTGTGGCATTCCCTTGTTTCAGTGTAATCTTTACTCTTACTCTTTCAATTATACTTAGTTATCTGTAACACAGTTTTGAAACTTTGTGAAATTCTCTCCTTTTTCTGCATCAGACTGGATGGTGTCCTCAAAAGAGGATTCAACATACAGCACAGAACTCACTCATGCTTCCTGTAAATTTGTAAAGCTCTACTAAAGTTGCTGTAGATAAGTAAATTTTCAAATTTGGTCCTCTTTTTGTCTAGCGAAACCGTAAGAATAGCATTATAATGTAGCAGTATTTCTGTAGCTACAATAGCCTAAGGCTGCCAGTGAGGCAAGGAGGTAATCACCTTTCAGATCAGCTAATAGCACTAACACAACCCAGACTTGTTTGCATATCACAAACCTCATCTACAGTGAACGGTCTAATGAAAGATATGACTTTCTACAAACTATGTCTAGTACTTTAAGGTAGCTCCTAGCTACCTTAGGTAGCAGATCCAGAACTGATCACAGCTGTTTGTGTCACCTTTGCTGAGTGTTTCTGTGAGTGGTGTTAAGGGACTGCTTAGCTGATTCTCACTGGCTTGGTCTGTTCAAACACCCCCCACCCCTATCCTTGTGCTCTGATTTTTTTTTTTTTACTTTTTCTTCATGCTCTGCTTTCCAGAGATAAATGCTCTGTTGTTATCCTGTTCTCAAAAAACAAAAATATTAGTGGTTACTGCCCCACTGCTAAGTGAAATCCTGGATCAATCTTAAGGGCTTCTTGAATCAGAAGGTACTTTGGGGTACTCGCCAGTGAGACTCTGAGGGATGCCAGAACAGAGTCAGCATGACAGGGCTTGTATATGCTGTCCTGATGTCTAACGACGACCCAGCTTATCGTCATCAATCCAAATGTTTACTTTTAAATTACTAGAAAATATTTGTTCACAAGAAAGCAGAGCATGTTCTGTGTTTATCAGGAACAAGCTGTCTTGTGGAATGTGTATTGCTGTGATTAGGGACGCAGGAATGAATAGTTGTTTCTTTTCTCCAAAGCCTGCTTGCTTGTTTTCCTTCTTTTCTTTTGGCTCAAGGAGGGTATTCACACCACTTGCTCATTGCTCCAGACAATTGCTTTATTGCAATAAAACAAAAACACTTCACTGTAGAAAAATATGAACATGTCAGGTGAGTTAAAATGAGACAATCACGAGACTAGTTAATACTGCGCTATCAAATTATTATTACCCACAACTTTTCAATCTGTAATTTTGAGAATATGGTTTCTGGATTAAAAAGGGAAGAGTCATATGATCATAGGAACAGGACCAGACATTTTACATATATACATTTGGGAAAGAAACAGTTCTACACAGCAATTAGAAACATTTCCTCAGCTAACCCACAGCATCAGTTATCAGCCTGGAGGAGATGTCTGCAGCATTTGCTCCAAACAATCTGTTCCCCCTAGAAAAGCAAACTTCTTCAAAACTTGTTAGTTCACATCAGATAACTTTTAGATAGGTTCCCAGCACTTTGTAGGTGGAGATTTGAATCTTGAGGAGAAATAATGAGGAAACCGCAGAAATGATAAAATCTTTGGAAGGAAAGATGTAACCCAGACTGGGCGGGAATTAGAACGAGCTCCCTGTGACCACTCCACCTATTTCAGAAGTGGCCTCAGCTATTTCTCCTGTTTCACAACTTGACTTTTTGCTCTGCCGCTGGCAGGCGGCCAACATTCCACTTAGGCACAAGCTGGAAAACGGCCTGCAGGTCAATGCCTTTTGCTGCATTCAGATAAAATCTTCACTACATGCTGGCCAAGATCAGACTGCAGCCATCATTTATTCATTCCTTGTCTTTCACTCCAATGCAGACGGGTTTATGCATCTGAAAGACGGGAGATAATAATGTGTCAAGGTTGAACGAAGCTTTTCATATTGAAAGCAAGGAAGAAGCTCTGTTGGTGTATATGTGGCAAAAGTTTCTGAGGGTAAAACCACTATGTTGTGCAAACAATAGTTTAGTGCCTGGGATTTTCATCATCAAAATGTTTTAAACTCTTACAGCACCATTCTTCTTCTAAGTGCTAAGAAACATTGCAGACATTTTTTTCACACAGCTGTCACTGCAACTGAAAGTATCATTGCCTTGATATTGCAGATGACAACACTGAAAGAGAGACACTTAAAAATGACACAGAAATCCATGCCAGAGCTAGGACTGGATATTAAGAATACTGGATACTCAAATCTTGTCCACATCTTAAGGTCACATCTTTCTCAGATTAGCCCTATGCAGGTACTCCCATAGACTCCACGAACTGTCCACCTCTGTAAAACAAGAAATAACATCATCCTTGATGGAGAGATAGGGAATTGAAGTACTGGGATATTTTGTCACACAGGAAGTTTATGGAAAAGGCAGGAACTGAACCAGATGTTCTAAGGTCTGGCCCAGTGCCTTAAGGACAAAACAATTCTTTTATCTCATAAAACTGTACTAGACAAAACTGCTGCTTCTCACCTTTTATGATCTGGTTTAGCAAAGAGAATACAGGGAGATCACGAGGGGTGCTGTTAATCTGAAGTCTGCTCTGTGATAAGAGAACATCCTTTGATGACTGTCGGATGTTACTTTGCTTTTACTTAAATCAGTAAAAAAAGAAGCGCCTCTTTTGTGGAGAGTTTGCAGACTTGGAGCTCCTTTCTTTTTTTTTTTTTGCTCTGTAAACTCCTTGTTTTTTGAACCATCTTTTCCAAAAGTGATCACTACTGACCCAAATGGATGGTACTGGGTAACGTAACCTGATTTTATACATTGTAAATTGTTGTGAAAACTTAATAGGGAAAATGCACAGCTCCCTTATTGCTGCACTGGGGAGAAATCTGCTTTAAAAGCACTGTTTTTCTGGAACATGTAAATAAATTTGACTAGAGCAGCTGTGCAGATAAATACTGTTGCGCTGTCATCTCCGTAGCCCTCTGGATTCAACCTGGCCTTGATAATTAGCTTTGGCTCCCGTGGGAAAATATATATGCTGACTAAATGATTATTCCTGTTATCTGGGTATTCCTACTGGGCTGGGAGATCTTTGCCTTAATTTCATTAACTGCCTTATAGCTCAGCCATGTGCAAACTGTCATCTTCCCCCCCTTCCTCCTCCACAAAATCTGCATTAAGGTAAATGTGATCGTTTAATAGCCAGTGGGGTGAAGCAAACAACGAGCTGCACAAGGGGTTCTTCAAATCTACTTAACTACTGTAAATTGATTTGCAGGCAGCACCAGATGTGCCACTAGATTTCCATTTTCTCCTCACAGAAAGTCAATGAAATGCATGTCATCATCCGGAAATCATCCCAGTGAAGCAGATGTGACGGGTGTTCATCAAGACTTTGACTAAAGACTAATTCCTGAAGCCTCAGATAGGAGTTAAGGGTGCTCAACATCTCACAAGAGATTTCCAGCATAATAACAAGTCAAATGTAAGTGGTATCTGCTCTGTTTAATACAGTATGGATTCTAAAAAAAAATTGAGTAGTTCTCTGAATGGAAGACTACGATCAAATCAGAAATTTAAACTACAATAATGGCATATAGCCTAGATGTGAGAGTATTTGACTTGAGCTATCAGCATCATACCTCTCCAGTTCAATCATCTCTTCTTCTGAAAAGTTCATTTCTTGGGGACATTTTCAAAACCTCAAAATTTACAGGGAAGAATTTAAATAGAGAGCATTCCCACTGCTTACAGAAAGGTACTAAAAGGTACAAAAGTTCAAACATACTCAGCTGCAGATGAGCTCACCAATTCTCTGCAGCTGATTGTAATAAAAACATCACCTCCCATGTGACCAGCTCTCGCCATTGAAAAGCAATAATGTCATCTCCGGTGGGAACCTGGATGACATACAGCTAGTATTAAAACACAGATATTTCTCTAGATTACCCTGCAGCCAGTAATCTCTTTTAGTGAAAGGACTAGAAGATTGAACAAAGTTTAAATAGTTTAAAGGAATAAACATCCTATTAATACTTAAAAAAAAAAAAAAAAAAAAAGATGACCACCTCAGTAACACGGATTGTACCTTGGCTGTTGGGATAAACCCGTGGTATTGTCCTGACAATGAGAGTTGATTTTTATTATTATTTAATATAGAGGAAAATAAATAGTTTTCAATAAAAAAGAGATGTTATTAGCATTTTTTCCTTCAAGCTGCAGCTGTTCTTATCTGGTCCGATTAAATAGACCATGGAAACATTAGCTTCACTGGGCATTGGATCAAGCCATTTAGACAGAGCATCTGTAATACAAGAATTTTGCCTTTCCATGCAACAATGCCATTTCCAAGAAATATCACAGGCTCCTCCTAAATTCCACTGTGCCTGGTGGCCTCAAGGATGAACAGAGCAGGAGGTACTAGGAAAAGAATAAAGGGCAAAATGCTTGCTGAGTAACTGTCCTTGCTCAGTAAAGATGGGCAGTTACTGGCCTAGCATTTAACTTGTTGCATTGTTTTTCTTCCCTCTAGAAAAAAAAAAAAGGATCATCATGGTTTGTCATGAAAGAAAAGACGAAGGACTGTTATTAACAAACAAAAGAATTCAGACATCCCAAGGAACATCAGATAAGCATTACAATGTGCCTCAGAGTTTCCTTGGGACAAGCAGAGCCATGGGGAGGCTATACAATTTCCAGACATTCCTCTGGGCTAGATTCCATCACAGAGTAGTGAGATATGTAATAATAAAAATATATTATTGTCCCTCACGTTCTTAAGAAACTATCTCCCATCTCTCTGCGTAAACAGCATTTACACAAAGCCAAGAAAGAAATTGCTTTAGAAATCTCCCACCCAACCTAGAGAGACCCTGGAAAGATTGAATGCAATAAACATTCTCAGTAAATATTCAAATTGTGTCAGATTTTTTTTTTTAAACACAGACAACAGTTCTTCAAAGCAAATAATGTAAAATATAGAATGCTATAAAAAGGCATTATTTTTGCAGAGCAAGAGGAATGGCTATCATTGCAAACTAACCAGAACACTGGAAATTGCTGAGTAGGTATTGCTTTATCTTCACAAAAACCAAACAGACCTAAGAATGTGTATTAGCTGCTGACAGTCTCAATAACTTCTACAAAGCCATTTATAGCTCTTCCTAGTTCCTCATTGTTTCTCTGAAAAAGGATTACTAGGTTGCATGGCCCCGAAGAGCTGCAAAACTTAGAGTATACCATCTATCATCATTTATTAAGATTACTGTTAAGAGACTACAGAAAGTGCAAAGTGAGCCTACACTTGACATGCAGCTCAAAGGGAGGTGGAAGGGTATTTGAAAAGAAGTCTTCAAGGTAAATCTGTGCTGTCCATATCACTGATGGTAAGCCTATATTTAACAGGATACTTTAAAACTACACAGGACTATGACCATTAACAATAAGTGGTAATAACCAGTTAACCAGAGAACCCAAGACTTGCCAGTCCTCAGAAAGACTGGTCTACCCCCTCTGTGCTAATTCCCCACACATCCTCAGAAGACCTCAGTAATGTACGTCCTCTATAAAATTATGCAGTACACTTTTGCATATTCCTTTATACACAAATAATACCCTACTCTCTTTTAAAATTATATTTACTGGTCATGCTGCCAATTTCTGTTATGTCCTGATGGAACGTGGTTCTGTGTACTACCTATGTGACTTCAGCTGCTTTGGTATAAATTGACTTATGCTATGGTATGCCTTGGATTGCTTTTAAATATCAGTAACCCACTGTAAGACATTCTTACAGGGTAAACTGGCTTGGGTGAAGTTTGTCTTCCTTCAGTGTTTTATACTCCAAGAGTGTTATGATCCACCTAGAACCAAAACCTAGGCATTTGTAGTTAAGGTTACTAATTCCCTATTCTGTTCTCTGGTACTTTTAGATAAAAGAAAACTGGCTGGCATATATATGTACACAGATAATTTGTTATGGTCTCTAGAAATGCTTAGCTTTGTTCTCACTTGAAGGTGTTCATATCTAAAGACCTGCCTGCCATGAAGTATTTTTCGCTCTTTGTTGTCGGTGGAAGGGAATAGGAACATAAGTTGAGGAGGAGCTATTCAAAAATATGTGGAGACACAGCGATGTTGATCATAGCATAAAAGTTCAGGTGACATTACTGAGCAATGACTGGTAATTATTTTTTATTTTTTACATTTCTATTTCTTTAAGGAATAACTGACTTCTCCCTCAGAAAAACTGAGAATCTACCAAGAGCCGCCCATGAAAGGGCAGTTTTACTATGAAACGATAGGCACAGTGCTCAGTGCCTGTAAGGAAGATGTTGCAGGCAACAAGTTTTAAGAAACCTTCATATACCTTGAATACTCCATAACTCCCTGAAGAACTTGGAGTCTTGGCATAAGTCTGTGTAGTGCCAGATCTTACAGGAAATGGAAGGCTGTTTGAGCACAAAACCTAATATAAAAAGGTGATAGTAAACCAGTTTGTGTGGCTCATGATGAAAGTATAGGAAAGCAGGAGGAATGATATCTCAAAAGTTACAGGTCTATCTAGTGGAAGCCATTGGCTTTAATCTCTTCTTGTAATCTCACACTCTGTTGTCTGGTCATGGACTTCCTGTAAGTTTCAGTGGATTTTCTTATCCTCTACAGCCAGAAAGTTTGACTACAGTATTGAATTTCTGGGCATAAGAGCCTGAGAATAGATTTTTGAAGGTCATAGAACAGTCCGTTTGGCTGAAAGAATGATATTAAAACTAACCATCGCATCAAAACAGTTTGACATGGAAACTCTTGGCACTCATTAAAAAAATAAAAATGCAAAAGGTTAAACAAGTATGACCCAGGCAAGCCCAGGCACAAAAGAAAGCCTACATTTTTCTTTGCATCATTTTTTCTTGCACATCCTGAGCTCCCTTTCACCAGGAGAAGGCCATGTCAGGGTGCAGCAAGGACCGTCCGGGAGGCAGGAGCTGAGGACAGTAACAAGCCTGGTAGGGTGAAGGCCTCACCAGCCCAGTCCCATCCCATCTCCCCTAAAGCTGGTGAGCAGGGCCAGCCAGGATGGGCAGCCAGGGCCAGCCTAACATCCAAATCAGCTGTGGTGAGAAGGCTGGTTTGAGACCAGCCTGGGAATGAGTCAGAATTGATGCAAGATCCGAAATAATAGTGCTGTTCTATTAGTTCACTGCACCTTACGGGTAAGGCAGTAAGCAAGCTCTGCTGGTGAATTTGGAGCTAGAAAGGAAGTGCCCAACGTACCAATTACCTCTTATGATCATGAGTGCAGAATTTGCGGTGTACTGTCTTGACATGATTATCTCTCCCTGTCTAAAAGTAAACTGGAGTAAAATATATCCAAGGACGAAGGTCCTGTTTTGCTGTGTGTTTCCTAATGTACACGGTCTTGATCAGTTCATGGACAAACACTGAACAAATAGCAAATGGCAGGCAAAACATTGCATTGGTCTCCATCATTCCCAGTTCTACCTTCTGCATTGCCTGTGTCTGTGAAAGATGCCAGAAGGTCGTGCAGGAAAGAGGTACCCTGGAAGGAAGAAAATTGAGGCACAACAGTGACTTTGTGAGCAGAGTGATGATTACAGTTTTCTGCTAATAAGAACATATATTTAATTTGAGTGAAATATTCAGCAATGGGACCAGACATTCCACATGTGAGCAGTGGAGAAAAATATTCCTTTGGTTATAGCTGTGTGGTCATTTCAGAGAGGAAGAAAATAAAAAGTAATAGTTGTATTGAGACTATAGCTAGGCCAGTGCTGCTATCTGCTGGCAAAGAACACACATTGCTCTAGAAGTACACTAGTGCCTGGGTATCTTTGTAAGCGATGTTTGAAATTGCCTGAGAGATATTTTAATAACTTTAAACTGAATAAAAGGTGTAATAGCTATATAATTTAATATCATTATTAAATTTAAGTATTTATGTTTTAACTTTTGTGGGTGTCTAGAAACTTTATTTTCTCTTCAGACTTTTGTTGCTTGAAGTAAATCAGACAGCTTAACGTCAACATCATGCCATTACTGTACATGCAGGAAAAATCCCATAATAGCGATCTTTCATCTTTCTCTCTTAGACAAAATTCAATGAATTTTCACTTAGATGGGAATTTGCATTGTCTGAATTGTAGCTGCAAATGTAGAAGCCATGTTGAAGAACATTTGAAAACCATACATAACTTTATTATCCATCATGACCAAGTGCTCTTAGGACTTATCTCTTTTCCTCCTGTGTTCCCAGGCTCCCTACAACTTCTGAGTCCTACTACTCCTTCTGGCTCTTTCCTATAGTCTATCATAGCCCATGTTCACCACCACATGTGAACTTAGACAGTTTCGACTAGCCCATCCCCAGGGACTCTGGTCTCCAGTTCCCAGGGCAATGGCTTCACATCCCTTGCTGCTCTCTCTGCAAGCAACACGCTGCTGAAAACACCCACCTCACTCACCTTTCAGATCTCAGCAGTCAGACCCCTGCACTCTTCTTCCACCGCAGATGTCACATTCCTCGTTCTCCGAGGTCTGTATTTCCCTTTCTCACATACTTCTCAGGTCTCCTCTCTTTCTATGTACTTCACCCAGACTGTCTCTCTGAAATGATAAGGGGAATTCAGCATGCAGTTTGACTGCCAAGAGAGCATAGCTCTCACTTTTACAGCAGGAGGACTCAGCTTTGACGGCAGTTGCTCAAGGGTTTTTCATGTGATTCACCTCAGACACATTCAGAAGCTTAACACAACACCCACCTCACGTGCCTTGCAGCACCCACACAATATTCCTATGGTAGCTCTCCCAGGCTTCTTCAGCAGCTTTCTCTATGGCCTTTCCTCAACATTAGGTCTGCTGCAATCTAGATTCCCATATGTTCACTAATTTCATTATACATTCCACTACGAAGCACATTCCACCTTAAGCAAATAAGTGCCTAAACAAGTGAACACTCCCTTCTCATATGAAATCGTGGAACGCGAAATTAAGAGTAATGAATTTGTGCCTTCTCTTTTGTTCTATCCCTTGCCTTTTTTTTTTTACTTTATTTTCCTTTTCTTTGCTTTTTTCTCACTAATTGCCAATTGCTAGTTACTAATTGGTGGCCCATCCCTATAACAGTCACACCAGCTAATGGTGGATGTTGTTATAACAAAGATCTTGCACTGGTGAATAAAAAATCAAACACAAACCCCTCTGGATTATTTTACTGTCTCCTTTTACGTGCAGGATAGCGTGACTCATTCATGCTCTGCCTTCTACTCCATCGTCAAGAGAAGAATGTCCATGCTGGCACTACCAACTAGATGATGCTCAACTTTTGTTTCATTATTGATTAAAGAGAAGAATTGATAACTAGAAGATATGGGGGTCACTCTTCCTTCAGTGCTTAGAGTTGAAATACATGCCCAGTTATACTGATGATTCCTCTGTTTCTTTTTGGTGGTGGGGTTTTTTTACATAAAATAAAAACACAATCTGCAGAACTATAAAGCTGATGCATAGTTCAGGACTTGTATTGATTATATAACAAGAGCTACAGCAAAAGCTAAATCTTGCTATGTAAATGGAAGTTTAACTCACAGAAATGGTACTTCTGCTGTTGTTTCATACTGCTAGAGATGGATGGTCTGTTTCTGACCTTCTGTCAAAAATGCTGAAGTAGAAGAACAGCAATGAACATAAGAGAAGAAGACACGCTTTCCTTCTCAGTTTGGAACTGTGCATGTGCAAACCACATGCTGGTGGGGAGACCTTCCCTCCCAATAGGCAGCCAGGTGAGCAAACAAGTACCTGAGCAGAGATCCTTACTTGTAACCATCATCCAGAAAAGGCTGACATTGCTTTTGACAGGTATGGATTGCATTTGTGTGGTCCCCTTCCTCATTCCACTTAAGTAACTAATTGAACAGTGAAGCACCAACTCAAATGGTGTTTGCAAAACCCAGCATGGTCACCCAGCTAAGTGCCTTCTCTGAGCAAAGTAATAGTAGGACTCATATACACATGCGGAATGACAAATGGGTCTCCAAAAGGCATGAGGAAATACCCCGCAGAGCCTTGTTTAACTGTAAGTGTAAACCGCAGATGAAACAGAACTCCATGGTGCACAGCTCCTCATTGCAAGCAGACTGCTTGTTGTTTTATACGAAATGATACCCGAAGTTTTAATGTTCCCCTCTCTCCTGGGAGACTTGGGTCACCAAGCTGTTCTGGGAATGAGTGAGAAAGTCCGAGACACAGTGGCCATTACAATTCTATTGCTATATCTATGTAATGGCTGTGATTCCGTCTCAAATTTTGATGTGTGGTTGGGATAAAAGTTTAGTGCTTTGTTGCAACTCTGCTACTTGCCTCATCAGGAAGGATTCACAGTGATCATAGGTAGAATAAGGTGTTTTCTATGGAAATCCTTGCAGTATATGGGGCAGATAAGAAACCACAAGAGTCTAAGAAAGAATTGCCTCTCTGTATATTTGGTACAAGACTATCTATCTAATGTGTTTTTTTTTTTTTCTCCTGCTTAAGCAGAAAATTCTGAGCCATGGTGTTGCCCAGAAGCAACTGTAAACTACCATTAGTAAGGGACAATTTAGCATCAGGACAATCCATAATCTAGAGGGTATATGAAGAGACATAAAGTGCCTTTGCGTATCCCTAATCTATGTTTGCATGGATCACAATTAAACTCTGAGGACAGAAATGGAACTGATGAAAATGTCTTCTTTGCTGTGTTTGCTTTCTGAGAGAAAAAAAAAACACTAGAGGTTATCAGAGGAAGGATTTTATTTTTAGCATACCCTTGTTCCCATGAAACTCAAGAGAATTTTTATCTTTGACTTGAATGGGAACAAAACATTGCGCCTAGGGAGTAACTTCTTACATTACCGAAAAAGAAATATAATTAGGAAAACCTGTGGAGTATATTTTCTCCAGTGAATTGCTCTTGAAGAAATATATCTATAGAGAGAAATGTTTATGTTAATTTTGAGACATTATTTTGTCATGCTGTGAGTTTTACAGAGTTCTGGTTTGGAATTTGTTCCAGTGCACATTAAAATTAATGGGAATCCCTCCATTAGTTTTCAGTCAGCACGGAATAGAGAAGAGTTTTATGGATGAAGAGAAAGAATACAGTTATATTAATTTATTCTATGCTTCTGAAAAAAAAAAGAAGTATCTTCCAGTACATATAAATATATGAAAATTCCCAATCCAACAACGCTCAATATTGCTTAGATCTAAAAAAGTGTTTGCACATTTTCTAGGATATGTTTTTCCTTGTCTTTATCAAATGACAAAATAAAGATTGTCTGTTAGCCCTGGGACGGCTAAAACACTCATCAACTACACTAAACCTAAAAGTCATTGCTCAAAGTAAAAACATAGTTAAAACAGACAATGTTTTGACATGGAGACCTGCTTTTAATGCAGAGATGAGGGCTGATGCCCAAAAGGAGGATGGACTCATTACTGATCTGGGTGTTACCTAGTCTATTATGAAGCATATATTAGTGGGCATATCAGAAAGCACTAGGGGCATATGAAACATATTAGTGTTGTGGGGAAGTAAGGAGAGGATAGAGACCTTACATTATTGATGAATCCGGTCCATTAGGGTGAGGGTGCTGCTGGCAAGGAAGAGCGCAGTCTGCATGCTCAGGCATTGCATAGAAGACAGGCAGGCTTATTATGGTACTAAGATATTATTAATTTAGGGTTGGGTTAAAGGTCAAGGTTGAATAAAACAGAGGTTGTAAATATAAATTTATTGCAGAATCATGACAACCTTTAACTCTTCATTTTAGGAGTGATTTTCCAGTTAAGAACTGTCAGTGATTAATCTGTGGGCCAAAGGTATGACAGGACTATGGAAAAAGCACCTGACATTTATGGAGACAGAGTTCAGGGTGGAAGAGGACAAAAACCTGAATTCACTGATAGGTACTACACAGTTCATAAAGACAGTCACGACCGGTATCAGAAAGGTTCTCAGCTTAGCATTAATTCTGTAGTTTGAGGTGACAATAGTCTCTCCAGGAGCCTATTTTAAGGCTAGCATCACGGTTAGGTCATCTGTGAAGAGGTGAGGTTTGGTGCTTGCAGAGATCAATTGTGTCTCAACAGCTTTGACTTATGATAGGGTGAGTGACCCACCTGCCAGCAAAGGCTGTGTTTGGAAAGCAGCAATTGCAGTTTCTTCTGCTGCTAGATCCTGCCAGTCCTCCAGTTTCAGTTTCAGAACTAGGTCTCATAGTAATAAATAATGCACAATATATAATTGGTCTTGGTTCCACATTGGTTCCTGAAGAGGGTAAGGAAGAAGAGCAAACTTTGGTGTCAGAGAAGTCAGTCGTTTTGGTATGAGATCTGGAGTACAGATCAGTATTATTATTACTGCATTAGGAAAGCAATTCATTAGGAAACACCTATCATTAAATTTAGGTTATGGTCCTGGAAAGAAGAGAGAACAGTAAGTTAATAGGTGGGACTGCTAAATCCTATGGAAATAAGAGTATGGGCTGATATCAGTAGGCATCTGTATGTTTATCTCTAATCTTAATTTTAGGGGATTGGAGTTGATGTTTTATTATTGCACTTAATGGCTAAGGTTGTGTTTAAATTTAGGATAAAAAAGTTGAATTTGGAAGCTGATTTTCTTGCAGGATCCTAATAGGTCATGGCTGTCCCTGCCTGAAAATAACTGATGATTAACACCATGGCAGAAGAAGTTGATGGGGTTTGATATTGTGACAAATAAGACTGAGTTTGGGGCTAGGGATTTGTGCAACAAGTTGTCAGTGTCAGATTTCCAAGATTTTTTCTTCCCACCTTTTATGTTTGGCTAGCTATTCTGCAAGGTTTTCATCATAGTGTTGTACTCCTTTGACCTACCTGACTTTTTGCACAGACAGATATGGATACAAAAATTAAAGAAAGCAATAGAGTTATGCATAATATTAGTGAAAAAGTAAACCCTTCAGATTTTTTTTTCTGTATCACCTTCTGTATCTATATATGACAATATATACAATATATATATATGACAATATATGCTACAAGGAGTAGCACATGAAGCATGTCAATGTGCTCCCACTGCACTGCACATCCCTATTGCTTTCCCTGTTTTGCAGATGAGTGCAAGGTTTCAGCATACAGAGTTGTCCTTCTGGCAAGTTTTGTTAATGTTAAATATTCATGTATGAAATCTGTTCAGATCAAAGCTTGGAATCATTTTGCATTTGTTCATGACCAATTAAAATGCCATATAAATTTCAGATTCTGCCATCTGAGTAACCTGAATGCAGAGAATGAAAGACAATATCCTGTAGTCCTGATTTAATTTTCCCATCATGTTTGTTTGAACTCTGACCATGGGTCAGGACAATGGATGTCTGTGCAAATGCTAACCAGGACTGTGCATGCATAAGACTAGTTAAAGTTTCAGTTATGGTTTATAGTCAGTTAAACCTACTTTTCTCATATAGGAAACAACGCCTTCAGAGTAAGAACTGTATTAATGTGTAGACATATCACCTGCCTGTTGCAGAACTTGTCTTATGCAACCTGGACCGCCCTCAGGCTCCAGATCTTGACTGGAGCTGGAAGAATCTTATAACCTTCAAAAAAGAAAATGTTGTTGAACTTGGAATGCCTCCACATGCATTTTTTGCTGTACATACAGAGAAAACAGCAGATGAGGTAGTGGCAGAAGAATGTTTTGACTCACTTACTTAACCTGCAGAAGGAAGGTAAAACATGTGAGGGAAGATAGTAGCAGGTAGAAGCATGCAGTTCCCCTTTGGGTCAGCTGTTTTCAGGAAGTATTTTTCCATTTGCTTCTAACTTTCATCTCTGTCAGCCTGGGACTTTCAGTGACAGGTAGGTGCATTACTTCTACATCTGTCAGCCTGGAAAAACAAAGCGGGAAAGTCTGCCAAAAACATCTAGACTTTTTTTTTCTTGAAAGACCCAAACATCATTATTTCCTCTAGTTTTACATTTGGTATCTGAGACAGATTGACTCGTAAGTGTTCCCATGGTCTTTGCATACACACAGAACAATGAGACACTGTCAAACTATGACATTTATTTCACACTGATGGAACAAAAAACCAAGCTGCCTCTAGGACGGTGTCTCCTCAGAGTGATCCCCAAATGTAGTCTGCAAACAGACACCTAAGAAGCACCTACCAGCAGTAGGCAGACAAAGCTGTCTGCCTCTAGGGGCAAGGCAGTGCAGCAAAATTCAGATATTAACATACTAACGTCTCAAAATGGAGACAGATGGAGTCAGGATTTTGCTTTGGATCACTAAGAGAGCGGCTGTTTGCAAAGCTGGAGCCATGAACTGATTTCAAGCAGCTTGAAACTCAAGAGATACCAGAAATGGACAGTGGTTTAGTTCCCATTCAGACAACTCACATTATAAAAGAGTAAGCTAATTCCTTCCCCACAGTGTGTGCTTCATACCAAGACCATATAGAACCTTGACTGCTTCAAACCTCTATCTGAATTTCTGTCAGCCGTAAACTGTTTCAGGCCGTGTCTGTTCAGTCTACATTCGCAATCACATCAGTCTTTGCAGGCCAGTCTATTAATTTAGGTAGATTTTCCATCTGATCCCCTTCCAAAGTTAAAGGGCTCTCATTCTCTGATAAATTAGGGATAAGCAAACAAATTTAACAAACATTTTGGACATACCTACCTATTATAGGAATTCTATCCAGAGCAGCTGGCAGACTTTTAAAAATCTCCAGACATAGGCTTAAAATGAAGATTATTATATGTTAAATTTTATCCATTACATAGGAGAACATGAAGAAAAAGTGTCATACTTAAGAAAAAAAAAACAGACCACTTGATGATGTATTTAAGGTAGTTGGTCATTGCCCAGCTTATTTTTCCTTGCATTATATCAAGGTTTGATCATAGGCAAGATCCCATTTCCAAGTAATCCAGATTCCTCCAACTCATTTCTGCAACATTATTTTACTGCAATGTTCACTTTACCTGTGTTGCTAAATGACTGAATGTCTCATAATCATGATTTTCCTTGGAATAGAAATTTGAGGGTGATGGAAAGAAGAGAGAAGAAACAATACAACCTTAGAAGGAAAAAATCAGAAGTTTAAAGTTGCTTTTGGAAGACAAAATATGAAATAACACAATCTAATGTTACATTTTGGTAGTACAAAATTATCTTGACTGCTGCCTTGAAGATGTTTGGCTTTATTTGCCCTTCACAAACTTCTGCATATATTTCAAGTCCGAGAATACAGAACCCTGGAAGATGAAGTTTTCAATTCATAAGAGGGAGCAATGAAGCTGTTCAGATTTTTTTTTTTTTTTTTTTTTTTTGCAGAGGGGATGGAAGGCAAAAAAAAAGCTGAAAATTGCTGAAAATTGCCGAAGTTATCCAGATAGAGAATGTGCTCCAGAGCTGTGACTTGGGAAATGAAGGTTCCTAAGAAAGTGACTTACTGAGTTTTTCTTATTAAGTTAAAACTCAAGCTTCGCACCAGAGCAGGCTTTTATTGAAAGCATATTAGTGCAATGATGGATCTTCCTGTTTTAGAGGAAACATCCCTCTAAAATACACTAGGATGACAGCCATGACGACACTCTCGTCTCACAGTAAGTTTTCCTCTGCCTCTATTCAGTAACCCTCATATAAACAACACACAGGCCTGAAAGGACGTTCCATAAACATTACTTAAAATGCATTTAAATGATTACAGCCACAAACATTTCCTTCCATTTTTCTCACTGCTGTGATCATCCCATGACTTTAATGGCTTTCAATACTATCACAGTCTTTTCAACTTTCTGTTTTATACCAGCCAACCTTTCTGCTTCTACTCTCTTCTTTTTTTCATAATAATTTTATATAACAGTCTACGTTGGATTTTTATACTTTCGGACAACTCCAGACAACCAGCCTAGCCTTCCATGGACCTCAATCACCTGTAGACGCTAATGGGGTATAAAGGCTAGACATGACAGACACGCAGTGTGGCAGGTCAAACTGTATACATGGAATGACTACAAGGCAATGCTTGGGAGGGAAAAAAGAACAATGCAATTTTTAAGCATCTGTCTTTGTAAAGCTACCAAATTCTCTTTCCACCTACAATTTTCTCTTCAGCACCCCGAGCATCTGAAATGTGAAGACTCATTGCAGTTGTCCTGTTTCTCTTGCTTAGTTTCTCTTAGTTAGTCCTTATTAACAACACTGTCTACTCAGCACAGCTTTCTCAGTTACTGAATGCAGAACTCTTAACTCCCATATCTTTCTTAAATAAATCCTCATGGATAAACTGAATTCCAGGTTAAAATGATACTGTACCTCAAGAGTTTTGTATCTCTAAGATCTAGGAAGTACTTCATGACAGTGTGCAAAATCTGTAACAGAGTAAAGATACCATGTCCTTGAACTGGCACAGTTGTGACTAACCCTCTTCTGTTTTCCAGCTCAACTGCTAAGTATTTATAGTGAGTGTCTAGCACAAACTCGGGGCTGCTTGCATACGTTTGGACACCATTCCTATCAGAGGGTTTAGAGCCTTGGATTAACCTTCAGGCAAGCAAAGCAATAACTCTTTCCACATGAGAGGCAGCAGTGCAAAAGTAAAAGGCTCTTGGCAAGTTCTGTGATATAATTTACATCTTACAAATGAAGAGGTTTGCTTAAGGTTCCCAGGCAGTCTGTGGCAGCAGGGATTAGGAGTCAGAGAGTCTTGCACCCTGCTCACACACTCCCACTGCACTGGCATGACTGAAGATAACTTCTTGTTCTTGTTGTTTGTTAGATGAAGACTAATACGGAATGAACAGACTAACTATTGGAAAAAATAGCTTGTAGGAATTTATACCTTTTAATTTGCTTTCCCAGTATTTTACAAGTACAATTGTTATTTTTGTAGTTTATGTGAAGTTTTCATGCATAAATAAAAGACACTAACTATTCCTCAGAACTACCAGAGACAAAGGCAATTCACCATTTATTTTCCTTAAATAAACAAAGCTCATTTGTTCTAATTTTCTTCTTCATTTTTGTATATGGTCCTATAACTGTGAAAAACTTAACTATGAATGGAAACCCCTCCAGGGAGTTGAGCAACAATGAGCCACTTCTGCCACTTTGTAATGAAAGGAGAGAAAACTTCTCACTTCTTTGCAAGCCAGATGTCTCCTGCTGCAAAAGTGTTTAATACTGAGACCTCAAAGAGGACAGGGGCAAATGGTAGATTTCTGGAGGCAATATTTCTCCTCTTTTTTGCAAGATCATTTTTTATTTAATTTCAAAACTTAAACTGCAGATATAAATCTGCTCCCAATACAGAAGCTGTCATTAACTGTGTCTCCTTAGAGCTGAAGAGAGCTTCCCTACAATGCAAGTACTTGAAATAACATTTTACCTCTTCTGTTTAAAGCACAGACCTGTTTACATAAGTGGGTTGACCAGAGACAGTCTCTGGCCAAACAAATGTTCAAGAAGATTAATGACGAACACATGTTCTATTTTGTTATCTAAAGCAACACCCAAATTCTCGACTGAAAACTAGGCTATGTGATGGCACATAGTGTTAGTGTTAGGGTTATTTCCTGCTTTTGGAGTGTTAACTCGCCATGTCTGCTTTTGTTGCTATTTGGAGAATGCAGCTGGGTTTTTTGTTTGTTTGTTTGTGTTGGGTGTTTTTTTTTTTTTAGAAGGTTTTCACATTGCTAGGCAGAGGGTGAAGTTTCCCTTCTGTGTTAGGACTCACAAATGGAAGTACAGGTGTCCCATGTGTGTGCAAAGAGAGCTTCACTTTGCTGTTCAGCACACAAGATAGAAGCACAAAATCAGTTAACTGGGAAGAATAGCTCAATCCAGCTATCCTGCAGTTGTTAGGATTATATTAAAGTTTACAGCATTGCAAAATGCTATTCACTGGCTACTATAGGGCAAACACTTGTGGCTGCGGCTGTTTGCTCACCGCAGTTACACGTGCATCTAGAATGTGAAAATGGCCAACAGCCTGGAGGCCTTTCTAGACCTCTCATTGCTACTGGATAATTAAACAGCACTAAAGAGAAATCCCTCAGAGCATGGCCATCCATGTTTTTACAGAAATGTAGGCTATTGTATCTAGAAATCTAAAGAAACTTGCAGATGGAACTAGAACTTGTTGTGGAACGAGGCACCAGACACCTGCTTTTCCTGGTGGAAGAAACAAGTTGAACATGAGCCAGCAATGCACCTTTGCAGCAAAGACCAACAACATATGTTGAAAGAAATGGAAGAGGGGCATACTGGAGCGAGTCTAGCAAAGGCATACAAAGATGAATAACGGATTGCAGCATCTGACATACAAGGAGAGGCTGTGATTGTTTAACCTCATGAGGAGAAGGCTTGGGCGATCTTATTAATCTGTCTAAATACCTGCTGGGAGGGTGTGATGAAGATTAAGCCATACCGTTTTCAGTGATGTCCAGTGAAAGGATAAGAAGAGATGGTCAAAAAATGAAGAAACTCCATTTAAACACCAGGAAAAAAAATCTGTAAGGGTGTTCAAACACTGGCACAGGCTGCCCAGAGAGGTCGTGGAGTCTCCATGTTTGGCAGTACTCAAAACCCTGTTGGACACAGTCCTAAGCAATCTGCTCTAGCTGGCCCTGCATGGAGCAGGTGGGTTAGTTAAGACTATATCCAGAAGTCCTTTCCAACCTCAACTACTGTGTGGTTGTCTGACTGCAGACCATGTGAGTGAGTCTGTCGCCTTGGGGGTTCACTGATGAAACGCAAAAACGCATAAGAAAGAAATGTCAGAGGTCCTAGAGTACCTGTGTCCCACACGAACTGTGGCTGTCTCTCTTACCAGGCAGGAGAATGCTGAAACACCTCGTTGTTGCCAGCCCTACTGCCCACAGTCACTTTTCTCTTTTGGCCTTCCAATATCGAGTACTTCTTGCAGGCTAGCACAGCCCACATAAAGCAGGATGCAACTTTCCTCCTTATAAACATGTCAACCTGTTTCTCCTAGACAAAGACTAGAAGAATAAAAATTTCCTTCAGGTTTTGACTGTCTGGGGGGATGCTTAGAGTCTGTAGTAACAGTAGAAAATATAAAATGGAGGAAGCGGACGCCAAGGATTTGGATCTAACTTTCTGCTCTGTCCGATGTGGTGCTTGTTCCATCAAGGATTGCTTTGCATATTTCAGGATACAGGGCTGAAGTCTTGAGGGCTACGGGGCTGAAGAGTTGAGGTCACTGCTCTTCCATTTCCTGCTGTTTCTCTTCAGCAAAGTGAAGAGCAAAATGAAGTAACATCAACACCTGGACTGCACCAAGGCCCTCAGAGAAGCCTGTCATGCACCAGTTAGTGACCACCTCCATTTTATGGAGGAAAAACCAATGCAAAGCATTAAGCTATGGGCTCCAGCTCATGACTGCAAGAGTTTCTAGTAGCGAGAGTGGAGCAGGGCACTTAACCTCAGCCACATGACTTACAGCCCAGTGTAAAAAAAGGAACCTGTGTGGCTGGGGATAGCACAGAATAAGAAATGGTAGCTGCCTAAGCCACTGGAGTTAGGCTTGCTTGTGTCGGAGCATTAGGGCAGCATGGGAACTGCGTGGGACAGCTAAAAGGCTCCCAGTCATTGGATCTGATCTTGGCTTAGTGTTTGCTCCAGCTATATGTCCAGTCCTTGCCAACTTGTTCTAAATATTTCATTTTGTTACTGGATAGTTATATTTTGTGGGTAGCCACTAGTCAGTTTGAGTTATTCACTTTTAGAAAATACTTCCTCTAGAAGGTACTGTAAACAGAATTAATTTTTAAATAGTTTGAGTTGTTTGAAAGCCATGAGCAATGGTTATTAATATTGGCATAGAATAGGTCACATGCTGGTGATCCAAGGCATGGAAACTGGAGCACTTTGGACAGAACGAATGTTTTTACATTCACTTGCACAGTATCCAGACACTCTGGTGGTAGAAGTGTTAATTATACCCAAGACAGCAAAATGGGGAAGTTACAGGTACTAATACATGTGGTAAAATAAATCTTTAGATGAAGACAATCGTGTATATTCAAGTAATTCCATTTCTGTTGGTTCGTTGCAACGTATCTATCCTGAAGGAGGAGGGGGAAGGAGTTTCTCTCATTGAAGGCAATGGAAACTATGCTTGATATAGCATGCACAAATATGGACATAAAACTGGGAAGCTGCACTGCTACAGCTCTTACAGACGCAAAGAAGCACGCACCCGGATTCCCAAGCAACATACAGTGATGTTTTGACTTGAAACCTCTTGCACCGAAAGTCATGTTTGTGATAAAAAAATGGCTGGTACCCAACCAGCTGGATCAACAAGCCAAGAAAGGTTTCCACTTGGTGCCTGCAGCTTAGTTACCATTAGCACAACTCAACACTGTTCTGCTTCCATTAAAAAAAAAAAAAACCTCTAAGGCTTGCCACTGTTTGGAAAGAGCCTATAACTTCTTTGCACATGTCTAGACTGGTTTACTGCTTTTCAGTGTGACTTCTTGTCATGCTATCAGAGCCAGTACAAGCTTTTCGACTGCTGCTGACCAAGGCAGACTCTGAATAGTCTTCAAAGGCAAAGAATTTGCCAGCAACTGAGTCAGTTTAAATTGCCTGCCAGGAATTTGCTGCATGCCATACAATGCAGTTTTGAGTCACCGTCTAAAAACACTCTTGATGAATTAGTACTTAACAAGAAAAAAAAAAGTCTGAAATTACCACTTGATCCTACCCCAGGTCTTTGCCATCATGCCTTTCTCTCTGAATGCAAAACACCCAAGCTGATTTCAGGATAAATGGCTAATGTCCCATTCACTAAGGAGCACAAGCTGGGGCCGCACATTGGCTCTTAACAAACGTGGTCTTTGGTGGAGAGACACAGTATTCTGATGCAACAAGACACATGCATTGCACAGTCCTGTGGAAGAAGAGAGAGGCTGCCTGGATGTGTACAGTCATGAGGACAGTGCCCACACCTCTCACATTACAATCTGACTGGGAGCAACGTGTCTGTGGAAAACAACTAGCAATTCTTTCAGAAATAAAAGTTTTGTTTTACTCACCACTAGGTGTCACGACATCGTCATTTTTAAGCTGGCTGCTGAGTTTTTTCTAGGCCTAGGAAAAAAAAAAAAAAAAAAAAAAAGCTCAAGATGAAGGCAGGAAGCCAGTGTATTAGCCAAATACCTAGACGGGCTCCAATCTAAATTCTTTTCAGTAAAGTCAGGTTGGTAGATAGCACAGTCAAAGAAAAATGAGAAATCACTTCCAGGCCTTTTGCATATTTGCTGCCATTGCAGCCCATATTGAAACACTAAACATGTCAGGAGTGCAGGTAGCTGTAAAGTTCAGCAAACTTAGCGCACCCCGGAGTCCTCCTATTTGTTTGCCTTACTCGGACAGAAATCAGCCCAACACTCAGCAGAGTTATAGCTCTATTAAGGCAAAAAATGAGTTTTCCCCACATCCATGAAATGCCTGTTCCTTTTTCAATGCCTCTCAGAACAGCTCATTTTGTTAAAAGTTGGTCCACATTACTACTGACAAATTCTGTACTTTTTGTACCTGTGGACACTGATAAATACACAAACACACATAAATATATACATATATTTTAATGAATATTTGCAAGAAAAAACAAACAAATAAATGAACAAATAAACAAAACAGGTCTTGAAATGCCCCCGCAGCTTTCTACCATGCCTGTCCTTAACATTTCTCTTCTTTGCCTCCTTTCCCTCTCTCTGTGATGGACTTGCTTTTCCTGTGCTGCTCCACTCACCGATGAGATGTCACCATCTCCAGCTTCACGGGCTCTTGCACTGGGACTTAATGCAATGGGTCTGTGCTGGCTTCACGTTCATCAGTGCTCTGGGACTCCTAGCTCCTTCCTTGCAAGGAGACAAAGTGACCTTAGGGTACATAGTTGCTTACTAATCCTGAGGGCTGGACACAAGCCAGCGAAGGACTGAAGAGCTCCCTCTCTCAGTGTATCCACAATCTCTTTTAGGTTAATATTAAAAATGTAGCATAACAGCTGTCACCTTGTCAGGAAAGGGACAAGCAAATGATGCCCAGGAGTGCTCTTCCCCTCCTGCCTGCATCGTCCATGTCACATGTAATGCAGAAGGCTCTGGGGTGGGCAGGAGCCCACCAGCTCGGGAAGCAGAAGGAGACACATCTCCTTGGTACATTGGAACAGACGCTCCTGGGCACTTTTGAGGAACTTGGCAACGAGAGGGGACTGCACTGGCTGCCCAGTATGGGCAGATGTTTTTTCCTTTGACCCCCTTGTAAAGTACACATTAGCTGGATGATTTACAGCTTGGTCTTTGAGCCAAGGGAAAAATCCAAACACTGCTGGCTGCAGTCTGATTTTGTTTGACCTCTTAAGTAGTTTAACATGGTACCAGCCTTCTTTCCCATTTTAGGTCTTTCTCTCCCAGAGTAGCAGAAAGGATTCAGCAATATAGCTTCTAAACCTCCTCAGTGCCTCATGTTGGAATCAGGGGATCTTAATTCTCTGTAAGACAGGAGCTTTTCTGTTCCCTTTGCAGCGTGGGTCTTCCCATAGACGAAGCCCTGAAGGGACAGTTGCAAGTGCCTTTTTCTTTTCTAGGTGAAAAAGAGTCGCTTTATCGTAGTGTGTTCTGAGCTTCCATCTTCCTATTCTATATGTTAGGAATTTGAAAATCAAGGTTTGCTCAAGGATTTAAGCCTAAACAGTTTCCTCCATCCTACTAAGTAAAGCCATGCCTCTGGGTGGTCTTGGCACTGAGCTCTCACATGGGGCCACTAAAGGTGATTTTTTTTGTAAGTACAGAACCTGAGAGATTTGATTCATATTACAAATGTGCAATTATTCTATTATATAAATTAAGATTGATTCATATCCCATACTCTGCGTTAAAGCAACACAGAAAGATTCCGCTCATTAGGATTCAGATCGGGACATTTCTTTTAACGGAATGTCATTCAACCCTTAAATGTTTTTATGATGTTTTTATTTTTGTCAGAACCCTCTGTTAATATAATAGTGCTCACCCAATATTCCCTTTGCTATTACAGAAAATGATATATTTTTCTTAATATTTTTCCAGTTCATTTACCCTGGGCATTGGCAATATCTCATGCCTAGTCTGCTTTGCTTTATGTAAAATGGGGAAATGTGATGGTAAAACCACAGAAAAGCAGGGAATTCAGCAGCAGGTGCTGGACCTAAAAGTATTTTCCACTCATTTTTAGATAAGGGAATGAATTTCAAACTGACTGTAATTGATAGCTATTCAGAGTTTATTTATTGATCCTCCTACTTAAAAAATAGGGTGACTTTATTTATTACCTGTTTTAGGGAACTGGAATGTAATACTCCATTACTTGTGGGATATTTCATTTCTATCCCCTGAAGCACAGATAGTAGGTCCCATGCCTCCTAAATCTCAAAATCTAGCATTTGTGCAACTGCATGTTAATTCTTTTCTACACAGTCTGCTCACTTTTGCTCTTCCATGGACAGTATTTTTTCTGGCTCCAAGTAAATTCTTGTTGCCTTGCACAATGGCAAATTAATCTGTAAATCTTTACCCTGTGGGAAGCAGCATCTACCTGATGAGGTGATCAGTGAGAAGATACTGGAAACATCTTCAGGAGATCCACATGTTCTGCTCTAGCCAAAATGATATCTGGACATCTGGACATCAAGAGTAGAAGATATAAATATCTCAAGTATTCTAGGTAAACTAGACCAACTGCTTAGGAGTTAATCCTGGAGAAGTAACACTCCTACAGTCATGTTATTAATGTTGAAACTCAGTTTGACCTGCAATACCAAATCTACTAGCATAAATGGTGCCTGAATTAGGGAAGAGCAGGAGGTTGGACTAAGAATTGCTGGAGAAATTAAATTAAACTCTTGAACTTCAGATCTAGGGGTTGATGAATTTGTGCAGGGTGTGAACTAAAAATCTGTCAGGAAAGCAAAAAAAGTGTCCCATGTTACTTTAGTTGTAAAAGGGTTTAGTTGTAAAGGGTGAAGAGGTGGTATGGTATAGGGGCTAGGATCCTGGTCTTATAATTTAGAGATGTGCATTCAAGCCCCTTCAAGATGACATGTGCTTCCTGTATCATCTTGAGGAAGTTATGTAAAGCTACACCTGTAAAAGGAGTTGTGCGTTCCTGATCTCTACCTCCCATTGAGGTACCCACTTACATTCTGGAGCAGGCACCTAAGAACATGCTTTAAAAAGCAACAGTGATACAAGGGATGGAAGTCTTGGAGGGCCCACTTAATCCTGGAAACAGTCACTCCCTCATCACTGGGAGCTATTTAAAAAATGCGTGCCATCAAAAAGGCAACTAAGATGAAATTGCAACTAATAGCCAAACAGATGCTTCACAAAAGATGCAATCAACAACAGACCCAAACTTTAAAAAAAAAATTCTTACTGTTTTTCCATAATGTGCCTTAAACAGCAAATGGAAAAAAAACATAGCTGCATGCAAAAAACCAGTTGCATGCAGCTCTTAATGAATGAAATTCAAACAGCTATCTCCCAACTTTCTAATGAGCACCACAGGCTGCTCATTCACAAATGCTGCTGCTCAATTTACTGACCATTTTTTTCCCCAGATTTGTGTGCCTAAAGCATTCACTTGGGACAACGGCCTGATTTTCATGGCAACTGCTCCTATCTTCTTCTGCTGGAATTGTAGTTTTCAGGATCACTAAAACAAGTCTGCTCTTTTGAGTGATTAAAGATGCCTTTTAGTTGCGTAACTTTTAGGCATCCCATATCAGAAATCTTGGGTCAAGTGGAGAAAGTTACAGCAGATCTTAGGCATTCACCATGCCCTGCCAAACCCCAGGGGACACTTTATTCATCAGATTTTATAAACTGAAAATTGTGTCTTTTGCTATCTGGGAGTTGCCTAGTCAGTCAGAACCTAGTGAGGCAGGAACACTGCAAGCAGCACTGGAAACATTTTTTTCTTTTTTAATGGCACATCTCCAGCCAGCTGGATAAAACATGCTGGGCAGCCCTAATGTTGGCTGGTCCAACTTCTTTGATGACCACAGGAGCTGCTGATACCAAAGCAGAGCACAATTTGGGCATCATGAAGAAATGATCTTCCAAGAAAACACAGCTGACCAAAATACACATAGCAACTCGGCCTCGACTAACCTTTTGTCAGCCAGGGTTAACTGGACACACTTGAGCCATCGCTCACTTCGGGCATGCTTTTCCCACTTTGACTTGATCTCTTGGCTTTGCAGAGCTGCCTTGGAATACTAATGGGAATTCAGGTGCTTTTCACATTATATTTATTTATTTATTTATTTATTCCTTTGGTAAGTAGTCATAAATCCTGACCTGCTTGTCTTGTTTCTTTATCCAGGAACAACATGGATCCAGGAATTTTTCTTTGTCCTTTCCTTTTTTTTCTTTTCTTTTTTTTTTTTTTTGGCCAAGGGAGTCAGAAGAGATGTGTTGGTGTCTGGTGTCTGCTTTATAAGAATAGCCAAGTGTATCTGTTTGACCTAGTAAGGATCAATTTGTCCCGGTAATGGACTGACTGATAGAGATCCATTCATGATCTTCAAGAACTGAAGATGGAGGGTAGCTTATTTGCAGCCTTCTGGGTGGATGCTGTGATTGCCAATCTGTGACAGGTTGTGTACGCTGAGTTTGTAGTGCAAAGAATAACTTCAATATCCTGAGTGAGGGAAGTGACGTTTTATTCCTACTATGTCTAATTTATTGGTCCACCTAAGGATGCTTTCAGAGATGTCAATTTGATGCAGATGTCCTGGGATACAAGCTCCTGTGCTGCCAGTTTGCCAATAATCGAACACAGTTGCCAGCCACTTTCGCTATCACACTACTGTAGTCACAATCAGCAGTGGTGAGGACCTAATCCAAGTGTTTTCTGGACTGAGTAGTAGTAGCTCCCACAGGCCAGTAAACATCTCGCAGATAGTCTCTCTCCTTCCCATACGAGTGTAAATTTGGTGGCTAATTCTACTTCATGTATTTGATAGAAACCACGGGATTTGAACTTAAAACAACACTGTGTAACTCAAGAAATGTTTTTTGGTTCCTCATGCTTCAGAGCTGGCCAGACAGGCAGTTGCCTCCGGCAAAGAAGTGCTGGGAGATGACAAGGCAATCATGGACCCGTGTTGCTGTGTTGTGCCTGTGCTGCTGAGAGAGGTGCTGGGAGGCAGCCGAGGGTTGCAGCTTACGCTCTGCTTTGAGGTTTCCACAACTCAACAGCATCATCTTTATCCACTGCCTTCCTGTGGCAAAGCAGGAACCTGCATCTCAGTTCCCCTTTCTCGCCTTCTTCCCCATGAGCAGAAGCCCCCAGCCCTGTCCAGCAGGCTCTGCTCTCTTGTGCTTGGGTGGCAATACCCAGCATGGCCTCTGGAAGGAAGGGGCACGATTATCAGGCTGTGAAGCAGAGATCATATCAATCATGCAGACATCTATTAAAACACTGTGAAAGGTGACACTCTGCCACAGCTGACTGTCACAAGCATGATCACCCTTGTTTGGACTGACCAACAGGGAGCAGGCATCCTTGCCTGGACTTTTGCCCTGACACTGGGAAGAATATCGGTACACATGTATGGCCCAACCATGGCAGCAAATTAATCTGCTTTCCTGCCCAAGTACCTGTGGCGTCAGGGGGACAGTAGAAACTTTCCTCAGCAGGTGGTGGAATTTAAATCACTTCCAGGAGACAGCAAACCAAGCAAAGGCTATCTCAAGGGGAAGTGGGAAACCCAAAGGGACAGATAGTCCTTTCACATAAATACAGGAACTTTACAATTTCTCTCCCTTATTACAAGGAAGTTAGTGAGGAAGAGCAGAAGTTCTCCTGAATCCACTGGGCCAGCATTCACTGCCAGTAATGATTCAAATCCCAGATGCTTCATTGCCTTAAGCAGACTGAAGTTGCTATAATGATATCGCTAATCCCTCACAGCATTGCTAGTTTTAAAATCCAGATGATAACATGGGAGGAACAAGATGTATGGAAAGTGTCACATGTTTTCCTTCTAACTTACCTGCCCTTTCTCCCTGATGGTTGATCTGATGTCCCTGATGGTTCTCCCCGATCCTTGCTCTGAGTGCCAACTAGGTCATATGAGGCAAGCTGTCTATTAAGCAGATTTTTCTCACCAGACATTGGCAGCAAAAATTGAATATTACATCTCTTACCAGACATTAATTTCTGGTTCCTTGGCTCTGGCTCACAAATGTGGTAGCCAGGAAGTTTTGGCATTCTTTTATCATGAGTATTACTCAAAGTTATAATTTATTTGAGCTCCTGTGTTCTTCTTGTCTTGACTGTGATAAAACAAAATCAAGAGACATCACATCTCTGTATATGACCAGGGAAAATACTGACAAATGTGAAAAGACAGAGGGGACAGAACTAGGAACAGGAGGAGGTGTTAGAAAATTAAATGGATGATGGATTAATATGCATGGAGTTAACTTCACAGCCTAAGGTAACACAGAAGTCTTTTTGAAAACATCACTTTGAAATTAGGTGTTTCATACTTCAGAAATGGAAGGACAAATGTGGTGTTAACCAAGTGACATATCCACTTATTAACAATGAAACAGCTTTGATTTATAATATGAGCTTGGATTTATTCTATGATTGCTCCATGCCTGTGCATACACATTGAGATGTGAGGGTTTAGTGGAAACATTTGTTTCTGTAAAAATTAGTTTCCATGCTGATCAGGAAACCTCCCACTGGATTACATGGCAGTTCCTTACTTTTACAGCTGCTCCACAGTTATGTGGAACTGTTTTACCCTCAGAACGCAGTCCTTAACCTGGGCTCTCAGTGGAAACAAATTTAAGGTTCTATAAAGCCTATATTTGGCTTGCTTGGCTGCTAGCATATGCTATTCTCAATCACCAAAAGGTAGTCCTTTAAATCCACCCTGCCCTGTGCCAGTCAAGATGTCTTCATTAAATAATCTTTTTGACTGCCTATTCAGAAATGTTTTGAAGGCACAGTCTTCAAAAAGGGAAAGTTTGCCAAGAGGAAGTGTATACACCATTCTCAAAAGCATGTCCTAGGATCAACAGAAATGGGGACTTAAAGGAGACACAGAAAACCTATCAAAGTATCAGGATATTTCTGTGCAAGAGTTTAATTACAGGAGAATTTCAGACTGTAACAATAGGATCAGGATGCTATTATAGAGCAAATTTTGATAGAGTCTAATAATGGAAGAGTAGCATCAGTGAAGACAACACATCAAGATGAAATTTATGCCTGACAGCAGATTACAAAGTAAAGATCCTAAATCTTCACCCTGACGCACCTTTACTTTACACACATAAGGAAAAAAATACAGGTCTCCACCAACGGTAATGTTAACAGGATTAGAAGGTATTGTGCTTAATACATGCCCAACTTGTTCTACTGCTTCCACTGTTGAAAAGACTGAGAAGAAAGTTTAGTTATGTATTCTGAAATTATGTCATGCCTCAAAAAAAGTTTAGAGAAACCCTGCTGCACTTAATTGTGTGCAACAGGATTAAATTTGGTGCAAAACCAAACTTTGGCCCAGCATCTGTACTAAAAATATAGCTGTAAAGGGAAAAAATAAGAATGTTTTAAACAACTTAGCATTTATTGGACGTGAAGAGGTCTGAAGAGCGCTAAATGGAAAATGGCAAACATCTTGTACAAAAATAAGAATTGTCCCTCCTTCGCAGGCCTAGATAGCTTGCATGTGTGGTACAAAAAATGTGTAATGGAAACCTGGGAAACAAAGGCGGCTTGTCAGGCCGAGGAGTCCAGCTGTTCGCAGACCGTGAAAGAGAGAGCAGACTTTGTTCGATGTCTGCAGATGTTTCCAGATTTTCATCGTTCTAAAATTTATATTCATTTACCTAATCAATATAAAATATCTAAGGGGAAACGTCTTGCCCAGTGGATACAGTTGAGGCAATGAAAAAAACAAAATATTTAAACATTGCCAGGCAGTAGGGCTGGTGGCTCACAGTCAGAAGTAGATGAAAACAATGACTGGAGACAACCCTTGCTGGAAGCAGAAATGAATATTCGTTCCTCAGTTACACTCGTGCCACTCTGCTAGCTTTACTGTAGTGCAGTGTAGCTGGAGTGCAAGCCATCCACTAGGCCCAGTCTTGCAGAAACTGGGACAAACTCCTTTTACACAGCTACACTCTTATAAAATAATGCTCCCTTAAAAGAGGATGGATGGCTTTCAGAATCTTTTGCCTGAGAAGTTTAAAGTACACAAGAAGTCCTGCAACAGAAGTGTAGGAAGATGAACTACTGTGGGTCACATGAGGCTGGACTGCAGGAAAGGCTGGATAAATGGGGAAACTGTGTCTCTCGGGTGGGCTGTTTTCATGGTATTTGAAAAATTCCATACAAGTAGTGAGTCTCTAGTGGTAAGGCCCTGTCTTTAAGTAAATGACCAAAAAAAAAAGCAACACTCTAACTTCAGTGGGGTCTGGATTTAATCCCGTATGTCAAGTAGATACAGATCATATTTTGGCCGGTGCGCACTTCATCCCTTTGCCACATATCTCACCTCTGCATGCAATCTACTGCAGAGACTGTACTAAAAATTGGTATTACTCCTCCCCAAAGGACACTGATACTTGAAGCACCCCATTTCAGAGAAACAAATCAGGGAAATCCCTTTACTAAATTATTCTTAAGGGCAGATGAAGCTCCAGTGTGAAAGGTGACCTAAACAACTTTCACTGCCGCTCTGTCAAGCTAATTTGCATTGTGTGATTAGGAATACCTTTCCTTTTCTGCCTTGTCACATGCTGACATCAGTTCAGCCATGTGGGAAAAAGTATGAGAACAGTAGCACACCCTCTGTGAATTTGATGAGAAGCGAGATATACTGGAAGCCATGGCAATTTGTGTGTATTTTCTGATTCCTACTACTACGATGATGAAGAAAGAACCTTCAGCTATATATGCCTCTTAACTACTTCTGGAAAAGACCAAGCACTACATGTGCTAAAACTTCTGGAGAAAAGAAATTTAGTTAAATAATTATCCTTTTGAAAAGCAAAGTCCCTTTGGAAAGAATTCAGAAGTTTTGAAGTGATCCACAGCTTCCAAAACATGAAGTGCTTCAGTAAAAGAATATAAGTTTGCCTGCTCTACTGTTATACATACTTCAACTTAAAGGTTTCTAATTTTCCTCACATGTACAGAAAAACAGTTCAATTCACTAAGATTTGCATTCAGGATTCAAATCAAGTCAGTACTACATAAGATCAGACTTTGGTAAATATATATTTTAGAAAATAACGGACAGAAAACTGGCCATGCTGAAGTATGTTGCCTGGAATTCAGGGATGATTAAATGAGGAGGGAAATCACTGTGGTAGGAATTTGCTACAGGCAACCTGATCAGGACGAGGAAGTTATTGAGGCCTTCTACAGACAGCTGGAAGTAGCCTCATGGTCTCAGGCCTGGTTCTCATGGGGGACTTCAACCATCCTGACATCAACTGGAAAGACAACACAGCCAGGCACAAACAGTCCTGTTTGATTGCATGTGCGGTTTCTGCAGTGTGTTGACAATAACTTTTTAACACAGATTGTGGAGGAGCCAATGAGGAGAGGTGGGCTGCTGGACCTCATAATAACAAATAGAGAGGGACTTGTTGGAGATGTGAAGATGAGGGGGCAGACTCGGCTGCAGTGATCATGAGCTGGTTGAGTTTAGGATCCAGCGAGGAGGAAGCAGGACTGTAAGTAGCCTTGCAACAATAGACTTCAGGAGGATCAACTTTGGCCTCTTCAGAGACCTCCTCGGAAGAATCCCATGGACTAGGGCTCTGGAAGGAAGTGGGGCCCAAGAGAGCTGGTTAGTTTTCAAGCAGCACTTCCTCCACGCTCAGGAGTGGTGAGTCCTTTTGAGCAAGAAGTCAGGCAGTGCAGGCAGCAGGCCTGCGTGGATGAGGAAGGAGCTGTGGCAAAACAACAGAAAGCGGCATTATACAGAAAGTAGAAAAAAGGACAGGCTCCTTGGGAGGAATATAAGAATGTTGTCAGGGAATGCAGGAATGTGACAAGGAAAGCTAAGGCACAATTGGAATTAAATCTGGCAAGGGATGTTAAAAATAAC
>NW_010581744.1:271371-307622 GCF_000705375.1 Tinamus guttatus | reverse complement strand
CTGGGCCTGTTCAGCCTGGAGAAGAGAAGGCTGAGAGGAGACCTGATCAGTGTATACAAATACCTCAAGGGAGGGAGTGAAGAGGATGGTGCTGGCCTCTTTTCAGTGGTGGCCGGTGACAGAACTAGAGGTAACGGCCGCAAACTGAAGCACCAAAAGTTCCTCATGACAGTGAGGGTGACAGAGCACTGGAAGAGGCTGCCCAGGGAGGTTGTGGAGTCTCCTTCTCTGGAGATCTTCAAAACCTGCTTGGACGCAGTCCTGTGCCATGTGCTGTAGGTGACCCTGCGTGTGCAGGGGGGTTGGACTAGTTGATCTCTAGAGGTGCCTTCCAACCTTAACGATTCTATGATTCTATGATCACAGTGTATTGCTCTGCATACCCACAAGAGCTTTATGAGCCTATTTTTTAACGATGCTGAGAAGCATCTTTCGACCACATGGCAGTACAAGGGGAAAGTGAAGTGAGGTAAAATGTACATTAACACTCTGTCCAAGGTCCCTTTCCAAAACTCAAGCTTCTCAAAAGCCTCCAAGTAGGCTTTAGTTTGTCTAATTTTAAGAGTTTTCTAAGGATTTCTATATTATGTCTGCAGAAGAAACAAAGTTTTAAAGCTTTTGGAAAAAGGAACTCTCTTAAATCTGCAACTATATTGAACCCAGTATACCTGCAATCGGTATACACCTTTACCCATAACCAGGGATTCTGTTACTGATTCTACTTTTCCTAATAGTGAAAATGCAAACATTTAATCATCTTTGTGCCCCAAATCCTGAGTTACAACACTGCATCAACCCCAGTCTCTTTGCACAAACATACATGCACATGCATATGCTTCTTTTCTAAATAAATCATGCTCACTCTCATAAAGACTTTTATTTCTGTAATTCTTTAAAGAACAATCAGTAAGAAAACAACAACAAAATCACTGTCCTGCTGATGTACTTCATGTGAACAGTGGGTACATATGACCAAATAACTTCTGTCCTGCTGTGCAAAATATCTGATGTGAAACTCGCTTTCATTTTAATAGGATCCTTAGCATTCAAAGTAGGCAGGGAGTGAAAAAAACACTATGTTTAAGACAGCAATATACTGCTCACTGTATACTTCAAGATCTCAGAAACATGTTGATTTCTTTCTCACCTCAAATAGCCTTTCTTACATCTCATCTTCTCACAGTCTCCAATTTGTGCACATTTTTTGGTCATTGTTTAATATCTTTTCATAGTATGACTTTCTCAGAGACATCTCTACCTCACAAATCTGAAATTTCTTATTGCTTCACTGTCCAGGGCTGGCACAATTATTCCAAAATGATCTACTTTTCAGATGATTCCCAGATCATTCCCAGACTGTGAGACAGCCTGTTTGTGTGATGGAAAGTACCAGAGGTAACCTTACACCGATATGTTAATTGTTTGCATTTTACCACATCAGTGAAAAATTCAAAGTAATTTGATTTTCAATGCTCTGCACTTATCTATGCTTCTGTGAGATTGTATCACCCTTGCTTTCCCTTGCTCTCTTCACATGAGTGCCATCACTGTCATTCCATTCATCTAAAGTTCACTCTTTCGCCCCTTCACCTCTTCAGTGGGGCACACTCCCTGTACTGCTCACCTTGTCTTCTTGAAGACTTCTCCAACTTTCCAAGCAAGGAGCTGGATATAGATGCCTTGCTCGCTCTCTCAGTATTCCTGTGGTGAATGCAGGATACCTGTAAGGAAGTAGTGTGACAACACTAAATACAGGCAGAAAAAAAAAAGAAAAAAGAGAGAACTGATTCATGGTAGGCTTTTATACATTAAGAAGCAAAAAGTTATCATTAACCAGCCAGCCAAACATCCATCTGACTGACTTTGCACCTGCCTGAGCTGATCCTTCTGACCTATGTTACAACTTGTCCCCTCACCCTTTGCTTTGGGTGATTTTAAGGCTGCTAAGATCTCGGAGGAAGGAACAATCTCTCTGTTTTGGATGGAACATTTTCACACTATTATGATGTTTTCTTCAGAAAGTTGGGTTCTGACACTGTTCCCATTTAAGTGAACAGGGAATCTCCTACTTCTTTTGACTGAAGCTTTTGTTAGTGGGTGTCTGGAGAGAGAATTTTCTCAGATTTCCCTTGCAGACTTGGCAAGCACGTTTCACTCCTCACTTGGAACTCCCCCTCTCTTATTTGTCTACTTCTATTATTCTCTAAATTTAGCTTCCTCTACTGTTTCTTTTCAGAGACTAGGGTGCTACTTATCTGTCTCCACATAGTCTGTCACTTGTTGCCTTACGGAGTTCATAAGGAGTATCTAGAAAGTAAGGTATTTCATGAGAGTACAGAAAAGAGATGCTTTTCATAGGAGTGCAGCACAGATATGGACAGGTAAGCGAGACAACAGAAGAAAAGAGAAACACAACCTGTCATGGTGCAAGATGAATGTCAGTAGTTCTATATTAAATGTATGTTTCTGGGAATTTTAAAAAGCCAAAAGTAATTAATATTACTTAAGCTCTTTTTTTTTTAAATGATACATGAATATTCCTAGGACCTTCCACATGAACACTGTTGGCATTCACTTAAATATTCTTCCATGTGGACTCAGCCATTGGAAATCTCTCGTAGGTTTGCTTTTTAGCGCTTGTTTTTATTCAGCAGTTGGCTCTTTTTAGTTCATGCTTTATGAATCATATAATCAAATTGCCGAGGAAAGAAAGTTGCCTTAACAGGAAACAAAAACAATTTCAAATCTGCTCAAAAATTGCACTGTAACTGGCTTCAGTCCTGGGGTGCCCCCTGCATTAAACAGCAAATCTATGGTAAGGGGATGTAGAAGAGAAAAAAACAAGTCAGACATGTCATGATAGCTGAATTTGAACCTCGTTCAGTGAAAGATAAATCACATGATTCTGTTCCCTTAACTAGTATTAATGCAGACTAACACCATCCTAAATAGTGGACCTGTCCACTGTAAAGATTCCAGAGCTCCTATGCAATAAGAAAGATGCAAAGAAATATGCTTGTCCAGGATGACTTTGTGTCTTTTCCCAACCTTGCTATCTTATATATATATATATATGTATATATATAAAAATATTTTAAAAGGCTAGCCTTCCAGTCCTTTCCAGATCTGAGATAATTGTTTAAAAGTTCCTTTCTGAAACATGATGATAGCTCTTACAAGGCTGAGTGCTCTTGCCTACCATTGAATTATTTTGTTTTACTCCAGTCTTGCTGGAGTTTATAAAACAACAAAAGCACATAAGAAAAGACTGTTTAAGGTTACCTGAAGAGTAAACTAAGCCATAAAATACCTTGCTAAATCAAAATAGACAGATCTATTTGCACGTATATGTTTTCTGGACCACCGTCAACTATGCTAGTTTTTGAGAACCCACAAATCCTTCAAATGAAGAAGAAGAAGAAATCAAATTTGTTCTATATTAGGCAGTCCTTTGGGCCTACAGTAAAGGAAATGCTTCATCGCTGATACCTGAAAAATGAAATTAGCAGTCGGCATGCTCCAAGAAAAAGGAAAAACTACTGAAGCTAAAAAGACCCAGAGGTAGTCCAAAAATTCCTTTTTTGGTGTCCATTTTGTCAATTTTGTGCTGTCAATTAGGATGCAAAGAGTTCATTGAATGTGTTCCTTCTGCATTTGAGATGCCATGACTAAAACAGCTTTTCTAAGCCTTCCTGACACAAATCTGATGATGCAGATTTTATGACACAAAGACAGCCTGAAAGCAGGACTGCTGTCTGCAGCACTGCCAAAGCCCTGTTCTCCGCGGTGTGCATGAACCCACACTGTAGACCAACACTTGCTCAGGTGTGATCAGCAGAATTGCAGCTAGTCATGACATCAGCTTTCACTGGGAAATTTTAGCAAAACAGCTTCCAGTGCTCAGTTTTAATGCCCCAGGGGCAATGTCGCAATGTTTTTGCAAGTCTCAAGTGAAGAGCACTGCCTAGTTATGACACTCCAGTAGCTCCGTAAGGACCATTGGTTATGCCTTGCTCGTTATAAGCAATACTAGCACTGCAAACTGTCCCACTGATTTCAGTAAGCCCTTTAATTTTAAAAAGAAGCAAAAGAGGAAATTAGTCTGACTTTCTGAATCTCACAAGCTAACATTAGGGCTACAATATTTAGATTCCAGCTGCAAAATGGGAAGGTTATCATCCATCCTGTCCCAGCATTAAAAAAATTAGTCATAGTCCATGGTTTTCATTTGTGGAAATAATTTTCCCAAACAATCTTATATCTACCAAGCCGATTTTTAAGAAGGGGGGCTCTAAAGTGAGTTTTAACTATTAGCCAGTCTGAAGTGTGTAGCACTGGGACAATAGACTAGTGTCTATGAAAGTCTATGGCCAGACTTGGGTGTGTCTGAAGTTAGGCTCATAAATCCAAATTCAGACAGTTAAATAAGTGGCCTGATTTTCAAAAATGCTTATGACCCAGCTTCTCCAGCTGCCTTCAATAAAAATGTGTGTGCGTCTGTGAGCGTGTGCTTGTTCGGTACTTCAAAAATCAAGCCACATATTTAGATGCTTAGACCTAGGCATGTAAGGCTTGAAAATGTTGCCAATAATAATTCTCCTAACTTCACCCCTGGGACAGTGCAGAGAGTGGATTTTAAATACAGGTGCTTCCACAGGAGAATAAGCAATCTGAGCAGAGGGGTCTGATGTAACTATTGTTTTCTGGTTCTCTCTGAAAAAAAAAAAAAAAAAGCTGGGGAATTGTATTTTTGAACCATCAGAACTGCCTTCCTTACACCTGCACAAACAGCCCATAGGAAAGCTTTCACGGAGATTCCCCTGGCTACCTCTGTTTAGTATAACCAACTTTAACATGTTGCTTTGCATGAATAACATATAATAATCCCCCCAAAATTTCTTGTAATATTTTTGTCATAATCATGTTTGAAGGAAAATATCTTCAAAAAAAATCACCTATTGACATTCACATCTTTTTTTTTTCTTTTTTTACTTTTTGGGTTTCAAGAGAATATAGGTTTCCATTTCTAAAGTGCTACATGTCAGAGACTGCAATATATACTTCTGAGGAATGTCTGTCTTTTTGGTTTGTTTGGAAAAGAATTCAGTTGTAGACCTAATCCTAGAACTATCCTTGTGCTAATAAAACTTTTAGTTAGCAGCTATGTGGATCCGAGTGGTGCGGAACAATTTACACCCAAATAGAGAATATATTTTTTTTTTTGCTGGAGAAAGATAAAAATGAAGTTGGCTTACTCAAACATCTTTGTGTGCTAGTTCTCTATGTGTAAAATGACCTGCTTATTTTTGTGAGTCACTTGTGCTTCAGGATAATGCACAATGAAAAACATCGTGCTTCAGGTTAGAAACCTGCTGTGTTGAAGCAGAAGACGCTTGATTGGAAGAACCTGCCAAACACTGAGCGGCAGCTTCCCAACCATGCTCTTCATTTGAAAGCAATTTCAAAAGAAAAAAAAAAACAAGACCAAAATGGACTGTGTGGACCAATTTGGCTTGTGGTTATGCTGCAGTTAGAAAACTTCTTAGTTTTATTATGAAAAAAAAAATCTTCCAAGAAAAATAACAAACACATTTCTAATTTTATACTTACAGAATTATTCCATTGGAAAAAATTATGTGAAGCCCAAGCACAGGTATCCAACAACAGCTGGAATCAAGCTTACCGCAGAAGGCATTCAAGCTAAGAAGCTAATGTCTGCAAAACTCATGTTTCTTTAATTTTCTTCAGGGAGAATGTTGTTAGTAAGAAGTGGGCCAGGATTCTCCTTACCCCCTATTTTCCTGCCCTATCTTTCCTTACCTTCTCTCTTCTGTGCAAAATTTAATTTGAAAAGAATTTAAAGTGGATTTAATTTTCAGAATAAATCCCCTGGCAAATCAGGGCTGGGTACTTTCCTGGAGAGCGCAAACACAGCTACTTGGGTGAGGTGGTGACGTGGGAGGCCACGATCCAGCTCGCTGTGATGAATGCTGTCAAAAACACTTAGCTCCTGCAAAGTACTGGGCATGCGGCGTGCAGTGCAACCCGCATGGGACTTTCAGGATATGATCACAGGGGAGATGTTTTGGCCTTTGATAAATGGGTAAGGGAGCATAAGCCTAAGGGCTAAAGGCATAAGCCTTTGAGAAATGGGTAAGGGAGCTGATAAGTAGTGCTGATGGACAGTTTGCCCCAGGCCACACACAACGGCAGTGGCAAAGTGGATAACGGATGAGGGAACTCCTGCCATCTGGCCTGGCGCTCACACCGCGGGGCTGTGCCGCCTCTCCCAGCCTAAGCAATACATCTTAGGTGAAAAGGAAAACAAGGCGCAAAGCAGCCAGGAAGTTAATGAGTAATATTTAAAAGGCAGCTATGAAAATAGGGTTTTTGAAATCATAGCACCTGAATGAGGGCTGAAAGAATAGCAATTTTGTTTTGAACATTTTTAGTTGTCAGGAAGGCTCTAGTCTTCCTGAACTGCAGCAGGAGGAAGGTCTTTTATATGGAGTCAAATGTCTGGGCAGCCTGAGAGGTCTGGTTGGTCTAGTGGGAAAAACACATCCTCTAAAGCAGGCAAGTGAATGACCCTTAGAGAAGACTCAGCCTGTCCTGGGCAGAGGCTTTAGCCTCCCTACGATGCTGGTGAGGGCAGGTCGGGCTAGGGGACTGGCTGGGATGCAGAGTTCCTGCTCCAGCACAACACATCCCCACGTCTCTCTGGTTGCAGAACTTGGTGTCCCAAGTGCTTTCCAGAGGTGGGAAACACGCTCTGCCGCGAAGGATGGTCACACAGAAGCTGTGGCTGGGGAGCAGGGGACATGGACCAAGTGTGTGAGTCTCCTACTACACACCATTTCTGTACCTGGTGGTGCTGCTACACTCAGTTTGAGTGCGCCACAAAGTAGCGGCACAGTTGTACAGAGCATGGGAAGGGAGAAAAATAAAGGCTCTTATTAATACCAGAGGTTGTTTCAGGTCCCACAGCTGCCTGGAAGGGAGCTGTTAAATCACATTAACGCCAGTATTCTCACTTCTCACCTCCTGGGCAATGTGTCCCAGGAGCTACAATAAAGAAATAAGTGAGACCTCAAATTGCTCTGTAAGGGACTTTATGAGTAGACATATGAGCAAAATGGTGAGAAAGATGCATGCAGATTTTGCATAGGGATTCAGGTCTGAGATAAAACCTGAAGGGTAGGAAAATAGTGTAGTTGAGATGGGGTTAGAGATGAGAGAACTAACTCATTGTAGTCTCCCTTGGTTCTATGGGTGCCTTCAACGAGTTTAGGACATCAACAGCACAAGAGAGACATAGCCTATCTGTGTACTCATTAGAATAGTCAGTGTTCTTTAACAATAATTAAAAGAACAGTTTCTGGTATAGGCATACTGAAATACAGACTCTCTTAGCGCAAGTCAGACCTCTTGTATAATTCTCAGCAATACACAGTAATTTCTTTCCTATACTCTGTGAAGTACACACTCTCATGACCTTGAGAATCTACTTCCCCCATGTAGCCTTCCTTCATTCATGTTCTGGAGCAGCTCCTCACATACTCCTGACACTTATTCTTTGGTCTAGTGCCTAGTCACATGTTGGTCTGCTTTAGTCTTAAATTCTTCCGGACTTACAGATATGTTTTAGTTTACACATGAGAGTACTTCCATGAGAGTCCACTGGCTCAAATTAAATTAATATAATGTTTTTGCAGGATTGGCCCTTGCTCTGGGAGTTCTCTAAAGAAGAGAAGGGATGTTAATTGCTAGTGCTATTTAAATAATGACACTTACTGATATATTAGCCTGGTATTTGTGAGCATGTAATGGTGTATAAGCACAATTTACTATCCAAAGTCACAATTAATTCACTTGCCGAGAATAAAAAAATATAACTTGTATATGTATTTCCATTTCTTTCTTAACATTAAGCTTGTAATACATACCAACTCTATGGAAGTAAACAGAATGGAAATTTGCCATCAAGGAACGTCATTTGTCTAATCAGACTGTTTACATAGGAGGCACTTTTTTCCAATGACAATTAGTCTCTGGTTCTGGTCAAATTAGTCTGGACGTTAATTACATGGCACATCATGAAATTTCACATACTGTCCCAATTTTAGTGGATTAGTTGTCCTGCAACTTGGAGAAGCAGCTGCAGGTCTTGTAAGAGAGAGAGAGAGAGAGAGAGAAAGAAAAAAGCCCACATAGCATACCAAATTAACCAAATTATAGTAAAAAGTGCCAGAACTGCCTAACGTCCTTGAAAAATATTAAGCATATATAGGATACAAAATTACAATAAAAGGAAGATGTTTGTTTCCCATTAAGAATTATCCTTTTCAAGAGATGTTTGAAAAGGATGTAAACATGAAACATACACACTTTGATTTTGGCATCCTCTGGAAACAGTCCTTGTAGGCAGGCGTGTGATGAAAGGGAAAATATTTCCGAGTTTGGTGACATCAGATCATAAAAATTCTTCATGCTGTAATGAAATGCTCTCTTGTGTCCAAGTAGCTTTTTGAAAAATATTCTCAAATATAGGCAAATTGCAGAAGAAAAGTCAAATAAACAGGAAGCAAACAATATCAAATGAACATCCTGTTTATGCAAATGCACTAGACCTAAACACTAGGTGTCCTAAACTGATGCTTCCTTTCTTCTAAATGCACTTAAACATCATAATCTCTGCTTCTAATAGTCTCTAAATTTCAGATTGCTGGAAAGTATGAATATGCTGGCAAAATATTAATATTTTCCATTCCCATACTCTTCTCTAGATGTCTGGGGATGTCATGTTTTGGTTGCAGGATCATGGGCCAGCTAGAGTAAGACTGAGTCCATTCTGGTTTAGATATTTTTCTTTCCACATATAATTAACTCTAAAATGCAGCATGACCTCCTTCTAGGTCATATTTTGACTATCTATGACTTGGAATATATCTGCAACTGTTCAAATGGTAGCATATAAAAGAGGGCAGTTTCTTACTGGTAACAATTATTTTGCCTAGCATATCTCTCTTATCCCTGTTTTTAAAGGATGCAGTAGGACTCTATTTTTTTAGCATTGAGAGAAAGCTTTGTCAGATGTTAGAGAGCTTCAAAGGTCTTCCCATCTCTTGGGTTTTGTAATCTGCTGGTTGGGACACCACAATGAAGCCTCTAGGCTTTCCTGTTTTAGGCAAGGTTTAGGCTACTTTGCAAACAGGAGAAAAGAAAACAAGGAATTCCACAAATAACCATCTTCCCTTCTGGAGGCAGGACAATAGCAGTGCAGGACAAATCTTGGCTTCCTCTTTACACAGGATAATTATGGCTCCAAAAGTAGGTCACGAACCACTGGTATAGCAGATATGGTGCCTTATCTCAGTGTGGTGACTCTGATAGCATGCAGGGCAGCTATTTCATCCCCAAGAGAAATTCAGAAGGGACTTTCAGCTGTAAAGACTTAATGATGTGGGAGTCTTGGTGAATAAGGCAAACAGCTACCATGATACCAAATGCTTTTACGCAGAAGTAGTAATAAGGATTGGGTTTTTTTAAAAAAAGCAAAGGGAGCCTCCAGCGCTCAGGTAGCTCAAATTCTAGTTCTGTCTCTCCTGTTATTTTTTCAGATAACCTTTCCACAGTCAGTGTCTCAGTTATTCCACCTGAAAATGGAGATGAGAGACATGGCTTGTGAAATCCTCAAGAGGGTTAAGACCAATTCATGGAAGTGCCAAATAAGAACGAGATATCATTACTACTAATAATATTATCTACAAGTCTATAGCAATGCCATATTACTATTACACTGGACTTCTTTATGTCCAAAATGATAAAACATAATTAGTCCTTTCATTGCTTTCTTTAAGGGTACTTTTGCCAGACTTCAAGATTTGAACTTTCCAGAGTCTGTACTATATTGGTAACAGGGTACAAAAGCCTGGATAAGTAGTTTTCTTTCTATTCCCCCACACTAATTTGCTAAAACATGTACAGCAGTGGGTGAAAAAAAGAGGAGGTCAGTTAAATTTGCTGTTCCAGAAAGAGAGATTTTTGTTCTCCCTGTGCTACATCCAGACTTTGCACAAGAGGTCATTGCTGGGTTTTAAGCTGTCTGGGCTAACAATTGGAAAAGTTTTCAACAGGGAGAAGTGAGAAAACATCGTTTGAGAATGAGCGAGCCAGCTCATTTCTAAGGATGGAGCAGAGACTAACTGGGTTTCTGCTTTATTTTAGGGGCTACTCTCCATTTAAGTATTTGAGAAATTAAAATGGTAGGTGTTTAACATCGCATTGAGCCAGGTGCTGTAACAAGCAACAGACTGCTAAAGTCATCCCCCTCAAGCCTTGTTGTCTGTGTGTGAAATCTCCCACTTATGGTTACACAGTTTGGCAGTCAGCCCTTCTGTCCTGCTAAGGAAACTGCTGTGAACTAGGTGGGTCTTCTCATCCCAAAAGACTCAAGTCCAATGTCATCAGTTTAAGTTTCCTATAAAAAGTGGTAGGAAACTGAAGATCCTACTGTTCTTATCAGTCTTACAGAAGAATAACTGGGAATTCAGTGCAGAGGAGGAGAGAAGAATATGCCTTTTGTATGCAAAAAGCAGTGCTGAGACTGGTAAACTATGGTAAAGTAGCATCTTAACATCTTCCATCCAGTCAGTATTGAACAGAGAGCTCATCCTTCTCCCCTCCACCACCCCTCAGCTCACTTTTCTTTAAAAAGATCTATGGCATATGTAGTTTTAGCTACCCTTAGGAGTTCCTCCATGTTATGACTCTCAGTAGTAAATTGCAGAGAATTTATTTGAATTTTGTCCCTCTTTTGAAAACACATGAATACAAATAAACTATCTTCATGAGAAAGTCATTTTTGTGTCGGAGAATACGCTTTTTTTTTTTTTCTTCTTCTTTTTAAAAAGAGCATACGGGCCATGAAGCAACCCTCATCCCATAGGTTTGGCTGCTGGGAGTGCAGCCAAGGGCTTTCGCCCTGCCTTTAGTGACCACAGGGCCACCAAATTTTGCTCCCATGCAGTCTGGGGATGAAGCACTGGCCAGGGCAGCCTCCCTGTGTGTGGGAGCTGCTCTAAGCCCAGGCTCTGCTACTTGGCCCCTGCCACCTCACAGCCCTGACCCTGTAGGCCTGGTCCTGGATCCTGCCCTGCAAGGTTTCTGGCTTGACCTAGGAGCTGCCCAGTGCTAGGGACCTGTCCAGCCATCACCGGGCCATGCCTGACCCTGTTCACCCTCTCCGGGCCTGACCCAGACCCTGCCTTGCGTTCCCACTTGGGCCTCCAACCTGCCTCATTGCCACGGCCATGCCAGCCCATGGGGCCTCTGCCAGCCCCACACTGGCCCCGCGCTCCTCGTGTGGGTAGCGGGGGCCAGGCCCTGGCTGGGCTATCGCCCGGATCCCCTCTCTGCTCCCAAGTGATGGACTGCAGGTATTGCACCCTCCTCCAGCAAGACTTCAACAAAACCAAACAAACTCTATGGGAAAATCCTGCTCTAATAACATTTCCATCTCCAGGTAATTTTCTTCTTTTTTTTTTTTTTCCCCAAAACTTTTCACACAGAAGGAAAAATAAACCCTTGATAAAAATCCAGTGAGTTCACAAATAAAATACAGGCACATCTGTTTATAACTTCTTCAATAACTACGATGCCTCCTTCAACATCACAGACAGTATTACTAACATGGAGAGAGGGAAGCTTTTTTTTTTTAATCCTGATAAGAGATCCCGGTCTTTTCACTTAATATTTAGATACAATGTGTTGAAACTATATAGCTAGATAAGCAAAAGGCTTATTAGAAAAAGTCAATAATTGACCAAGAGGTAGAGATTAAAAAATAATAACAAAAAAAGACCAGATAATGGCTGTTCAGCAAAATGAATGGTCTCCTAATTTAATGTACATCTCTCTATATATAAAGAGGACAGTTTTCAGAATATTCAGAGTTATGTATCCCCTGAAAATCAGGTTTATTTAGGGTTCTTTCTCCCCCTGTCAGACTGAGAGATTCAACATCAGTAGATTTTTTTCCTGACAAGCTTGCTTGATGTGTTTTCTGTTGCAGAGCCCTATAGTCTAGTTTAGAGCTCTGTGTTGTCGCTGTGTTATATCCCCTCCTTGATTCAGTGGGCTTTTGTCTGCAGATGTCAGACTCAAGCAAGAAGGACAGAAGCTCTTTGCCCCCGAGAAGAAGGCATCTTGTTATCGCTCAGCACACAGGAACTAGCAGAAAAACCCATGTAAATGCTGCTGGAAAACATGGCTTGAGAGAGCCCACAAGCAGGCTAAGGTGAAAATTTGTGTTATTCCAAAGACGTGCCTGAACACAAAAACTTGTTATTCCTTTAGCTCTGGAGATGCAAACTGGAATATATTGGAAACTCTGACCAACTCTGAAATACTGCTTTACTAACAACTGTGAGACAAAAAAACAACCAACTCTTTATTAAATGATTAAGATCATTCTTTGCTGGAATGGCAGAGGCCAAAGAAAAACAATCAGTAGGGTTGACTTCCAGAAACACCAGCAAAAGCATATAGCATTTAGAAGCTGGTCTGTGTTAAAAGTTGGAAATGAAAGAACTGTTTTGAACTGAGTCCTGCTTTTCCCAAGCTTTTGACAGACGTGACTGGCTTATTACTTCAGCATAACTATCATTTAAAGGCTTCATAAAGGCTCTTTTATCTAACAGATCCTACAGCCAAATCTCACAGGAAACAAATATAAACAGAAAAGATATAGATGGGTCTTCTAAATAACGGACATTGGGTTCAGTGTATCTCAGGTCAGTCGTCATTTGGGCCCGGCTGTGTGTCCCATCCCAGCTGATAGGGAAATGCAGATATACAACTTTTTTGTTTGTAGGAGGACTCCTGTCAGAGACTGAGCAGCTGTCAGTTAACATATAGGGCCCCTGACCTTGCCTGATGTAGTGAAGGGAGATCTTTGCTGGCAACACAGCACCTCATTCTGACTATTCAGATTCACATCTTCATACCGGTGGGCAACCCTCCCGTACTTCTGTATTGAGTTTAGAAACCTATAAGACTATTTTGAATGGTTGAACTTCCTCCAGAAACTTAAGCTCATTTGCTTACCTTTCTCTCAAGGGAGGTTCAATGTGGACTGGAACTTGCTCTTTTTCTACCTATGCAGAAATGTATTCCTGGTAGTGCTGAATAAAAGACAGGCAGGTGCAAGGGGTCCTTTAGAACACACACAGTGTGTGCACAGACAAACACAGTATACTCCTCCAGGCTGAACACAGAGTTAAGACTGGCAGGAAGAAAAGGAATTAAGTGACTGGAAGGCTATATAAGGTATTTATATTGGGGGATTTGAGTTGCCTTACCCTCCCTTCTCCTCCCCATTCCTGCACTGAATTTAGTTCTCTCCCTTCCCTGCTCATTTACTTTCGACCCTTAGAGTATTTCTTATCTGGGCCCACATCTATCAGGTGACCTCTTTATAACACAGCAAGTGTTAGAATTGCATGTAAATCTCTACATAGTCTTTGCTTTCATATGGCTACATTGCACGTAGGTAGCATTTACTAATATTTTAAAGATGTTGAAAGGAAGGCTATGCTGGAGCCAGCTCCCATGTCTTGGCTGGTGCATATAGAACATTTCACTCCATTTATCCTCTATTTCAGTTTCTCCAACATGAAATATAAACCAAGCAATTTTAACAACCTGTTTTAAAAGATCATCTCTGACAGCCCATAACGCACCTACAGAGTGGGGCTGTTCTATGGGGAAACAGTAATCCTGAAGGAGCTCTGATGGGTAAATTTCCACAGCCGAGATGTAATATAAATTCATGAAAGTTAAACACAGCCTTGTCCTGTTTTTGCAGAGCTACCTCATCGCCGAGCAAGGAAACAATAGCCTAAATTCTTGGCTTGGATACGCATGGCTTTGAAGGCTGTGCTCAGTTCCACATGCCCAATGATCAAAAAGACTTCAGAGAAGCAAAAAATGACTGAGAAGACCAATATCCCAGGGAAAATGAAAGTGATTGCATCTAAGCTGTTGAAAGGCTGAGACAAGCCATGGTTCTTCACATAAATTGCACAGGGCAGAAATATTTAAGCATCAAGAAGGTGGAGAGGTATTTCAATATGGTGTGTTAGAATTAGCAGTAACAGAAAAGAAGATAAAAGGAGAACACTTAGGCTGGCATTACAGAATACTTTATGAGGTTGAGCTCTCTCCACTGTTGAATAATTAGCTTGACAAATGTAGTGGTGGAAGCCTTGTCATTTTGAACATTTAATACGAGACAAGGAAAAGCGCTTGCAGTATGCAGTAGGGAATGTTCTTCCTTTGCTGGGAGGTGGAATGAATTATCCATTAGGATTTCCATCTTCTATGTTATTTTTATTGGCAAAGTGCTGGTGAAACTACAGTGGAAGGCCGACACTGGTGCTTTATTTTCATGAAGGAAAAAAGTTATGAATAACCTTAGCTGTCCCTTAGCAAAGGGACAGTAGTCAGCTTTGTGATAAAAGTGGCAGTGAATTCGGTCTATGGTAAAATGATGGAATACTGTGTGTCACTAAAGGACATTTTTGAGGAAAAATATTACTATTATAATTTTATTGCTATCTATTCTTTGAAATTTCAGATTTTATAAGCCTTCATATGCTGATACTTTATAATCTACTGACAAAAGAACAGAATATTCACAGAATCTGAAAATAATTTAAGTTGTAAGGGATCTCCAGAGGTCATCTAGCACATATTCAAACCAGTTCCATCTTTGAAATTCGAGCAAGTTGCTCAAGATCATATACGGCTAAACTCAGAATATCTCCAAAGTGAAGATTTTCACTACATTTCTGGTCATAATACTCCAGTGTTCATCTCCTTCACCGTGAATTCCTTTTTCGAGCATCTAATCAGATCTTTCCTTGCCATCTCAATTCTCCTGTGCCATTAAGATGCTCCTTGAGACACAACAAAACGACAGTAATTATAGACTAAACATTACAATACGATAATGACAGATTAAGAAGTCTCCAGGAGAATTTATCTTCTTCCAAGGTCCTTTAGCCATTTTAAGAATAAGACTGTCTACTTTCTGTGTGAATACAGATCTGTAAGTGTGCATGATACTTCATCTAATAGATTTCTCTGAAAACCAAGCACCCAAGCAATGAATGATTTAAAGACAAAAGGTAAAAGGCCAGGGAACATATGCTTGAACTTTATTCATCTGGCAATGCATATACAAATATCAAGTGAAATATATAGAAAAACGGTGAACTTAGTGCTCTTGTGAAGGCAGATAGTTGAGCAACATTCAGGAAACAAGGTATATTGATTTTCAAGTTACATTGATTGATTACAACAGAAATGAAATGAGACATAAAGGGTACACTAAAGTGGTAATGATTATGAAATTTCCAACTGAGAGAAGTCCTATTTCTTGGCAAGGTAGCCTCAGTTATATTGGTCTGCGGACAACTTAAACACTGAGAAGCACCCAGACAAATGTCAATATTTGAAGTGAGGGAACAACAGGCATTTTGGCCTGCAAGCACATTTTCTTTGGATCAACTTTATTTTAGGTTAGTATTGTCTTGGAAGACATTTCAACAATATATGTTTTAAGTGAGTGTGTACGTGTTAGGATAGGAGGACAGGTCTGTCAGAAGGATCATCCAGGAGTTTAGAATAAGTGCTGAATCTTTTCTACATTCTGAAAAGAGACAGGTCTTAAAAACAGACCCTTTGATTTTTTTCCATGCTTCTTCTCTGGTTGTTCTGCCAAGTTAGTGCTGAAATATTGTGTTGATCCTTGTTAAAATGTCCCATCACTTTTCTGTGTGAACTGTCATATTCACAGCAGTTTTTGAAAGCCCTGATGGAGCCCTACTCTGGTTAAGAACATATCAAAGCATAAATTTCCCTCCAGTATCCATGACTACATCCCAAGCTTTTTTGGGGACAAGTTCATGTATTACTGCTCTCTTTCTTAATTTTAGTTTACAAAAAGACAATTATAGGGACTAGGACAGATATTTGTCTCAGGGATCCTTAGAGAGGTGCTCACGCAGAACAGCCATGGGATAAGCATCTTTCCCAAGAGTCAGAAAGAAACCTAAAATAGATGTATTCAGTGACTGAACCCAGTCTCTCTTATGATCAGTCTGTGGCTCACATAAAACTTTCTCTAATGACTCTACATGTAGCCAAACATGAATATTATGCTATATGGAATTCCGCCTGCAATTTTCTGTTGGTTATTATTACCATCAAGTCTGTCAACTTGAACACCTGCTGCTTCGGGAAGCAACTGCCAGTTCTGACATCTGAATGCAATCTGGAAAATTGTAACCATGCATCACTCAAAACATCCTTTTCAAAGGCACAGTCCAAGCATCATAATTTCCTTGGTTAGTCGCCTGTTAGTATCATTTGTACCAAGATGTTGGAGATAAGTAGAAAGAAGTTTCCAGATGTATAGCCATATATCCTAACTTTCAGATCATATAGAATGCCATTAGAATTAAAAGGAAAAAATTTATCCAATTTTTGGAACTTCTGTATGAATAAAGAGGAAGGACCAGAAAGGTATTGCTTTACAGGACATTTTGTCCATGTGCTGTGTATTGTAGAAAAATATCTAGATTGTTTTTGTATTAAGCATTTTAATTTAAATCTTCAATGAAAAGTCACAAAAATGTTCTGAAATGCTTGCACAGGTCTATAAGAAAATATTTTCAAATTCATTTTTATGATTTTAACTAATTTCAGATGTTTTCCAAGTCTTTTCCTCTTGGAGACCACATGGAGAACCTGAACCCATTGTTTTTAATAGGCATTGGGATCAATACTTAACTAACACTAAAATAATGCTATCCATCTTCACAGTAGTACCCAAAAGCATGAATTTGATTAATAGGAGTAACGAAAACAGCTTTAGCATCCGTTTTAGGAATGTGCATCATACTCCTGCCTCATGTGGCATGGCAACAGACCTGAACAGACTTCTCTTTCAACAGAGCAGGACTTTGCTTGTGGATTTTCCTAATTTGCCCAGTTTCACAAAACATATGTGTTTCTGCCAAGTTAAGGGTGACAGCTCTGCACAGTGATGAGATGAGTAAGGTTTAGAGTATCAGAGGTGTAGAGAGACTAGATAAAACTAGCTTTGTAAACTTGAAAGTAAAAAGCTCATGTTCTTAAAATAGTTACCAAGCAAAAATGAATTACTACTTGAAGTATTAAATAAAAAATGGAATTGGTACTGTAGGGAAGTTATGCTGGACAGAAGTCATCCACCTTTGTTGAAATTTAAAATATTTTCCATCCTGTTATAAGACCCCATTGTACTTCCTTCTCACAGTGCTGCCCAGACTTATAAAATACAGATTTATAAAATACAGACTTATAAAACAACAATACTGAGGCATTTGTTAAATCCTCCCTTACAGCAGAGTGAATGAAAAACAGGAGAAAGGCTATAAGTGATTCAAACTGTGGGGTTCCCATTCCCAAAGTCACTGCTGAATAAAAGATTGGAAGTATTAGAGCAACCTGCATTGCTGAAGGTGCTCTCTTTCCTCTTTTTGAAAATTATCTGAATGTATATGTCAAAGTTTAAATCAAAAAGCTAAAGTCTTTTGACTGAAGCTGAAGCATGACAGGGTCTGCAAAGACAGGGCTACTGAACTAGAAAAATATTCAGTATTATTTTGGTACTATTAATCAGCACAGCCATAGAAGACAGACTTCAGCATAGCTGAAAATGGAGGGAAAAAAAAAAAAAAAAGGTTTTGCTCCCTGGGCCCCTGTTATGTGCATGGCTGGGTACTATATTGCCATTGAGTTAATCTACCTTAAATGAGGGAAAACCCTAAATAGCAACTCCACATGCTAACTTATATTGCTAGGACTCTTTACTACATCTTGAATCCTTTGCATCCTGTGTTGCAAACTGAACACTGATGTCATCTGAACAAAACTAATGGCACCAACTATATGGGATGACTGCTGGCCCACTAATTCAGCTGGATTTGATCAAAAAATGTCTGAAAGCAATCTTTTTAAAAAAAATATTTTAGGATAGACATCATTAGGTCACCTAGTAAGACAAAAAAATAGCACCCACACATCTCTGCGATAAATAACAAAGAAATCTTCCTTTCAAGCCATCTCACTGCAAGCAAAACTTCCAGCCAGAAGAGACAGGAAATACTTCACCAAAAAGCTGCATCTTATATTGACAGCTTGCAACCTCCTTCCAAGAGGGATCTATTCCATTACTTGAAATCTTCGGCTACTCAGAGGTGAATATCTAATCATCGGTAGTGTGATCAAAGTCAAATTAATATGTATTGTAAAAAGTAATAACCAAAAGCTATGATTAAAAATGAAATTTGGAAGCTTTTGGTTCACCAAAACCCCACCAACATTTTGTGGAAGGGGTTTTCTCTTGTCTGAATAGACAAAAATTCTCATCAATTAAAAAAAACAAAACCCAAAAAAACAAAACCCCAAAAAACACACTTTTCTGAAAATATTCTGCCTGAGAAGCATCTCTGTACATAAACCATGGATTTCACAGAAGCAGAGTCCACAGCAATGGACTTTACCCAAAGATTTTTTTATGCTTTCACCAAGACTAGGGGGACTGGCTCAGTAAATTGACTTCACTATATTTTTCAAGCATTGCATGATAAAAAAAATCAGGGAGGACAGGTTAAATGTTAGTTGTCAAATAAAGGAGAAACAAGATAATAAAATACCTCAGACTAAACATTTACACGCCGTCTGCTTGGGCTGTAGTCTACAGAAGTTTGAATTCTCTGGATAGCTGGTGGAGCTTTAAGCTATAGCAAGAGTGTTTGGCTGAACTGCCAGCAGCACCAGTTTACCCAGGAGGCTGCAGGCATCCTTCCATCATTTCAAGATTTGTCTGAACAAACAGAAAAAAGAATGTGGAAAAGAAGCTGAAGAATGTCAGGGCAGCAAAGGGAGAATGAAGTTTGCTTTTGTGCTCACAGCACAGCATGTTTCCCATCAGACCTAATACCCAGAACATCCTGCAGAGGAACACGCTTATTTTTTGGTGAAATACATGTTCCTCTGCTAAATGGTTTGGTCCAAGACAACTTGTTTTGGAGGTTATCAGAAAGGTCTAATATGTGTCAAAGGAGTAGACGGGTTCCTTCACCTTTCAGCTGGAAGGACAGCAAAACAAGTTCAACAGGATAGGTTATCCACATGAATTTCAGGCTGCAGAATAAGCCAGCTGATATTCAGGAGGACTGAACAATATCAGAGATTTAAAAACCCCATATGCCATCCTGCCTACAGAAATCTGTCTCTGGACAACCCAGGAAGCCAAATACTCTTGTTCTAATGACGGGGGCCAGGCAGAGATCCTAAGTCCTGGGTTTCTTCTCTCCCCTCAGCCTAGCTGTGCCAAACTCACCTTTGCGTCAGCAGTGGAGCAGCTGCCCCTTTTCCCTTCACCTTGAGCCAGCTCTGAACAGATTCCCCCAGCATGCAGGGACAAGGGCATCCCAGAGGATGGAGATGAACCACAGGAGCCATCAATATTCTCTGCAACAGAATTCAAGGGCAGGAGGGGAGTGGAAGCGGGATGAAGGCAGCCCTGGGCACCCTTGCCTTGGGCTGTGCCCAGAGTTGCTCAGGGAAAACAGTCCTTCAGGCACTGCTCTTAATTCTACTGCTGAATCAGACCATGATCAAGATGGATTTCTAACTCGAGAGTCTCTATCCTAACCCAAAGCCTAGATTTTGCTGTTAGTTGTCATCATCTAGCTGCCAATAACTTCTTGCTGTGCCAATGCAAAAGCTTCTCTAATTTCTGGAACAGACCAAGTGATCAACAGGGTCTTCAAGTTGTGCATTCACAGAGGAGCCAACTCGATAGGGCTCTACTCCAGGGGCTGCTAAGCACTGCCACAAAAAGGCACTGGTAAGAAGCAGATAAAAAAAGAACTGCCAGGCAAAGCTCCTGTAATTTAAGGCATCTAGAACTTAAAAAATTAAAAACATTGCTAATATCTGTTTGCCCCACTACACTCAAGAGCTAAAAGATGATAACCAGGTGAGACAATTCTGATAATTATCAAATCGCAACAAAAACTCTTGTAGTAATTCAGCAGGTGGATGTTAGCTGTCCAAATCCATGGAGCCACTGGACAGCAGAGGCTCTACCCCAAGACTTCTCATGCTTTCTTCTGGAAGAAACGCGGTTACATACTGGTATTCACATTTCCATGAGTTTCATTACTGCACAGATGTTTCCCTTATATTCAGGCGGAACTTTCAGTGTTTCAGTTCGTGGCCACTGAAAGTGGTTTGGTCCCATTCCCCTGACACCCTCCCTTTAGATATTTGTACACACAGATAAGATGTCCCCCTCACAGTCCTCTTCTCCAGTCTGAACAGGTCCAGCTCCCTCAGCCTCTCCTCACAAGGGAGATGCTCAGGGCTCCTCTCAATGTCTTTGTGGCCCTGTGTTGGAGCTGGACTCTCTCCAAGAGACTGGATGTTCCTCTATTGTACTGGGGAGCCCGGAGCTGCAGCTAGTGCTGCAGAGGCAGCCTCTCCAGGGCCGAGCAGAGGGGGAGGATCAACCACTTCCCTCAACCTGCTGGAAACACTGTTCCTCGGGAAGAGGGAACACTCCTCCTCAGGCAGCAGGCAGCACGGGAAAAAACACATGGCCCGTACGGGGATCAAACCTGCGACCTTGGCGTTATTAGCACCACGCTCTAACCAACTGAGCTAACCGGCCCACCCCTTGGGATTTGCCTTCTTGTGGCATCTTTCACCACCTCCCAAGGAGCTACTGGGTGTAAAATTCTATTCACTGAGATGTTATCTGAAGCACTTCCGGGAACACTAGAAATAGGAGTTAATTCTTTAGTAAGACATACAGAGTTCTGTCCATGCACTTCCTAAGATGTGCCCAAAATAACATACCTGTTGCTATTTTAACAGCAGGACAAAAGCATCATGAACAGCTGTGTGCCCCATGTGCATATCCCTCTTCCTGTGCGCCAGGCATCAGTGGGAATAAGAGCGCTGACCTACTCAGTGCTCCTTGGTTTGAACTTGACCGACCTGCTGCACCCCCATTCCTCATTCTGGCTAGCTGGGTACTTATTCTGCCTAAAGCAGATTTTACTGTTAAAAAAAATTTAATTTTTCTAATTATGGGTGTAATGCAAAAGAAAATTCTAACATTTCACATTCAATCAAATGTTCCAGTTGCTTTTATCCCTTTATTGCACACTACACATTCTTATCAAGATCATCGATTTAGGACCAAAGATTGTTCAGCCACCCAGTAACTCTTGTAACTAGTAAGAGTCTTAAATATGGTATGTCCTGACCCACACCCAATTTTAGGAGTCTTACAATCCCCCTGAACTTTCATTTACATATACATGTTCCTTCTGTCCTCTCCTAACCCATTCTGAAGTGATTTTACTTGCTATTTAAGCTGCATCTTAGTTCTGGTTGATCATTACACCCAGTTTATCAGTCTCTGAACTATTATGGGGAGAAAGACATTAACAGCTACCAGTAGTCTTCTTGGTAAGCAGAGTTTTCATGACATTTTAGCTGGAATCACACTGTAAAAAAAAAAAAAAAAGACTGGGAAATTTAAAAGTTTAATGAAGTGTATCCGTCATTTCCACCCACATTGGAAAGAATGAAACCATTCATTTCATAAACATATTTGCTGCGTCCATCCATCACGTCCAGGAGACAGGCAGCTGCAGCTAAGGTGTTGACTACTGGAAAATAAGGTAGCTCTTTAAAACCTGCCATCCTTGCTGAATAAGCAGTTGACTTTTCACTGCAACAGCTTAAGAGTTTCGGGCTGCAGGAGCAGCAATTCAAATATACGCATAGATAACTCCAAAAGGAAGATGCTGAGGGAGTCAAAGTGAGCCCAGTTTAGCACAGAAGAGCCAAAAAAGGTCGGAAAAAAGAACCTGCACTTTTCCCATCTCTGCTGTTCTGACACCACATTTCAGTTCACATTCACACTTTTGGGACAGACTGCAGCAAAGATTGTTTTCAAAAAGGTGACACTGCTGCTCTATAAGGAAGAATCTGGAGAAAGTTTAGGTGACATAAACATCAGCAAATACACTGCTACATCCAAAACTATTGCCCTTGGAAAGCTAGCCTCCTGCTACTAGGAGTACTCCTTCCCTTCACCCCTCCAAATAAATACACTTGACAGATTAAACAAATATCTGCTTTGGATCATACTGGGCATTAAAAGCAAGGCCATCTTCAGCATCAGCCTCTAGTCTGTGTCAAGCTATCTTGTTTCTGCACTCCTTTTCAGCCAACACAGGCCACTGCTCATTGACTGCCTGATCTGAAGGAGACAACAGTTGTGTCTTACCTTACCCAGCAGTGAGTTTCCTGCTTCTGCTTCCCAGCATCATGTTGGCACTAGCAAACCCAGGACTAATCCCATCTGGATACTCTGAAAACTTGCCCTTCGTTAGCCAGACTTAAGGAAATCAGCTGGCCTGCACCTGGCACCACTCAGGCTCCTCAGTAATCACAGGATTAACCTATATTAAACCTGTGCTCATGTTAGGTTGGGTTTGGCACTTCACCTAAGGCTCCAACAGTCATGAACAACCCTAGCAGCCCTTGGGTAATCAGCTTCATAATTATTTTCTCCTTGGAAACATACAACCTGTTTTAGCTGGCTTCCTCTAGCTTGTTGTCAGTGGATTATAAGAGCAATAGACAGAAGCACAAGTGAATCATAGGCACTGCCCTTATGGATGCCACTGATTTCTTTGTATGCAGTTAAACTACCCTGATTTTGATGCTAACAGCACCTTTGTCACCTAATCAAATCAAGCCATCAAATCAAAACTTCAATCAAAACAAATATTAGTTCCTAAGGTAAATCTTCCCTATTGGTAGTTGGTGTCATTTGGGAAACAGTAACAAGAAGTCTAGTAAACAGTGATCTTGCGAATTTGGGAAAAGTAATAAAGTTTTACAAGCCAGTAAAGAAACAGCAGCAGCCCCACAACTGACTTCAATTCAACAGAGACAAGTGCAAGGTCTTGCACTTAGGGAAGACTAACCCCAGACACCAGTACAGGCTGGGGACTGACCTTCTGGAGAGCAGCTCTGCAGAGAAGGACGTGGGTGTCATGGTGGACAACAAGTTGACCATGAGGCAGCAGTGTGCCCTTGTGGCCAAGAAGGCCAATGGTATCCTGGGCTGCATTAAGAAGAGCTGCTCCAGCAGGTGGAGGGAGGTGATCCTGCCCCTCTACTCAGCCCTGGTGAGGCCACATCTGGAGTACTGTGTCCAGTTCTGGGCCCCACAGTACAAGAGGGATGTGGAGCTGCTGGAGAGAGTCCAGCGCAGGGCTACAAGGATGATCAGGGGCCTGGAACATCTGCCCTATGAGGAGAGACTGAGGGAGCTGGGCCTGTTCAGCCTGGAGAAGAGAAGGCTGAGAGGGGACCTGATCAGTGTCTATAAGTACCTCAAGGGAGGGAGTGAGGAGGATGGTGCTGGTCTCTTTTCAGTGGTGGCCACTGACAGAACTAGAGGAAACGGCCAGAAACTGAAGCAAAAATTTCTTTAAAAAATTTCTTAAAAAAAAAACTTAAGAAAAAATTTCTTGACAGTGAGGGTGGCAGAGCCCTGGAACAGGCTGCCCCGAGAGGGTGGGAGTCTCCTTCTCTGGAGATCTTCAAAACCCGCTTGGATGCAGTCCTGTGCCACGTGCTCTAGGTGACCCTGTGTGTGCAGGGCGGTTGGACTAGATGACCTCTAGAGGTCCCTTCCAAGCTCAACCATCCTGTGATTCTATGATTCTATGATTCTATGACTTGTTTTATAGGACATAGCAGAAGAGCATAAAACAGTGAACTTCACTATAACAAAATGATCTTCAGTTTTAGAGACGTGCTGCCTTTTTGAAACTTCTCCAACTTTTTGGCCTGGGGAAAAGTGGAAGCTTCATGAAGCTTCCAAGAAGCTGCAACCTTAGCGATTCTGCACACAGACATCCAGGCTCTGGGAGGACCCAGCTTCCCTGGTCTAGACTATCATTACATCTATGAACAAGCTTTAGACTTCTTCCTGCCTGAACTGTGTTGCCTTGCATTAAACCTTTCCTGAACAAGAAAGGTAATCTTCTCGGTAAGAAGGAGTTCACTTTACTCATAGAGGCCCCATCATTTCAGAAAACAAACACACACACACACAAACCCAACAAACAAACAAATCCAGACACTACATAGGGTTTCAACCTTCCTAAAAGTATTAATTTCCTGGCTGTCACTTTCTTGAACCACTCCATTTGCAGTCCTCTGATTCAACAGGCAGGGAAATCAAAAATTAAAAGAGAGTCATCATTGTGCAAACAGACATTCACAGCATCAGCATTATAACTGTCCAGACCATTTTAAATAAGACCACTTTTTTTTCTACATCCTGCATCCCTGCAGCTGAACACATTTGGCTAGATTTCTTCTAGTAAGCCCAGAAACTGACAAAATTTGATTTTTTTTTGCATGGTTTCCTAAGGAAATGAGACTTGTAAAATTCTGCTGTCTATGAGTCTGTCCACCCAGCTTAATCACATGCACTTTGTGTTCGATTTCAACCAAATTTGAAAGAGAAGTAGATAATGAAGTTATCCTCCAACCGATGTCAAACTGCTTGCTGGGTAGAAGAGTGAGCCTGAGAAAACGCACAGCTTAAATTCTAATTTGAGGAGCCAGCTTGCCAAAGAGCACATACATAACTCACTGAGAGTGCATATACCCCAGACTGGTCCCAGCATTGCTGTCTCTTACGCAAAGGAAATGCCAGAAATAGCATGGGCAGAGCTGAGGTTGTGGTGGGGAATTTTACCTGGTAATAAATACAAATGCATAGAAAAGCTGTTCATGAAACATTTATTAATTATGAGGTCCTTATTATGAGAATAGCTCAGAGTTTTAAAACAGGCACCCTTATACGTCTCCCCCAGCATATTTTTCTGCTTTTGCTGATCTCTCCCCTTAACTCTATCCTCAGTCTGATTTTGGCTCGCGAAGCAGAACATTGTATAGATTGGGATTAAAGAAACACAACTGAAATTGTAATGTGCAGAGCCCCTGGCAAAACACATGCTGCAAATTTGCTGGTTTTGATCGTTTCTCTTTCTGGGATCAGTTCTTCTGTCTGTTTGTAAAAGAAGAAAGAACAGCAGGGCTTTGGTATTACATAAATATCATCAGTTTTTGCAAGTTTACATGTATCTTTATGGATGTGATATTAAATCCAACTCTTTACCATAATGTATGCTCATGCATGGAAGCCCCCTAGGAGCTAGATAAAACATGCTACACCATGCTACTAGGGATTTATGGAGAGATGTGCTGGAGTTTGGATAACTGTGTTATGTCACTATACCCCTATTCACTTCTTGTGAATAATTTGCTCTTTGCAACCATTTTTTTTTAAAGTTCATTTACTATGATATTCCTGGCAAGTGGGCCCCAAACAGACTGAGTATTTTTAAAAACAACACAGCTTTTAAAGTGCCACTGACTTTTTGTAAGGTATTTTGCGTGTGCAGGGGGGTTGGACTAGATGATTTCCAAAGGTCCTTTCCAACCTTAATGATTCTGTGATTCTGTTTTCTAGTATCTGCCCAATATCTGCGGTATTTAAGCTTACAGGTTATGTCTACTGCCTTCCCATCTGTATGACTGTTTGTAAGCTCTGGCGTGTCTCATACGTTCCCTTGCTCTGAAACCTTCTCAAAAGTCTGATCTATGTTAGTTGTTTAAGGAGCTGAATCACCTATTTCCAGAAATGGAACTGGATCCAAGCCATGAGATTCACTGCAGAAATACTAAGCAAGCCATGGAGATTCCCATGGAAAATATGGATGCTTGGGAAGACATTGTACTTCATGCTCAGGGAGGCTGAGGATTCTCCATCCCTGGAAACATGTGAAATGTAACTGGTTGATGCCACAAGCAAAACCAAACCAGCTTCAAAACTGGCCCTGCTTTCAGTGGGTTTCGGCCAGGATGACCTCCTTCCAACCCCAAATTACTCTATTATTCTTTGATTTTGCATCTTCTCTCCATAAACACAAACCTGCAAACTTCGGGGGAGACGAGAGACTCTTCTATTAAGCAAATACTTCAGGTTATCAAATAGTTAAGGTGATTTTCTATTGTGTGAGAGTAGCATATTTATTTTTCTACTCTGTTCAGGATAATTCCTGAACTATATTTTACATACATCTGCACATATGCATGCACAAAGGAAGTATGCTTCAGACCACCTTGCTATCCAACCACTCAGAGAAGCAGCTGTGCTCCTCTGAGACAATACTGTGAAGAGAAAGATATATTTTGGTTTTTGAGCAGTGCTTGGGAAGAAAATTCTGGGGATTAGATTTCTGGCTATCGAGTTCTTTATGGGAGGAGATCAGACCAAATACAAAAGTGAGGTAAGTCAAAGGAATATAAGGGCCCCCTCTTTAGAAGAGGTTAAAAAGCAAAAGCACCCACACTATCCTTCTGTCTCCCATACATCAATGATGGCAATCGCAGACAGTCACAGGGAAAGAAAAGTGCTATTTAGTAGCACTTGACACATTTCAAAACACTTGCTAAAAGCATTGGTTCTTACCAGCATATATTTATAGTGACTCATAATCTCCATCTTGTGCTGTTTTTTATAAACTAGATATTTTGCTTTGAAGAGTTATTATCACTTTTAATTGTCATAGAACATTTACAATATTTTGCCAGTCTTATTTACTGACACGCTTAACAATATATACACAAGCCAGAACTAACGAAAAATCCAACTGAAATATAAATAGGAACACGAGTTTTCAGAAACTTCTTCAATTATTTATAGAAAATAGTTCTGTAAGCATCTGGTCAGACGAAGACAGTGTTGGTGGTCTTGGACTCCCCAGCACCTACCTCGAAGTATAAATAATAACAAAAGAACCCGATAAGCACCTATTCACAAAGAAATGGCTTATGTACGAGCTCAAAAACAAACAGAGTTGTGGCAGATGGCTTGCACATTTCCAAGGAAGCACAATGTGCAGTTGCAGTTTGGAGAGGCCTGGGCGAGGGCTGATGTGTGCAGAGCAGCGAGGGGAAGGGATGCAGACAGCATCGCATTATCTCCGACTTCCCTGGTGGTGGTAGCATGTGGGTGGTATTTGGTGGAGCATCAGCTCTTGGAGCCACAAACCTTCTTGATGCCCTAGAGCAGTGCTTTGCAAACACCAGGAATAAGGGGCTTTCATGCATCTATTCATGGTTGCCACGGGAATCAGTAATTTTGGCCATACCTGCGTATGACAGTTATTTTTATTCTAGTTTGTTTTTTTGTCTGAGCAGAAAGGAAATCTTTTGTCAGAAAGCTTTTGGGGCAACTTTCTAAACTTTTCCAGACAGATCCTATGCCTGTCTTGATATGTGGATAACTTAGCTCCTGTTATAAGCATTTCAGTGTGCTGCTAATGGATCTAGCGCATAATATGAATCTCATTACCATAGGAATAGATTTCCATAAACACAGAGAAGAACTTCTGTTCCATGCTAAAGAATGGGGGGTGATGAACTAAAACACAGAACTCTAGTTCCTCTATATTCTATGCATTGCTTCTTATTATCTAAAAAAAAGAAAAAAAATCCCATCGCATACTCAACGGTATCTCAACAGAACATCTGAAGTGTTTTTCATGAAGTACTAACAGGATTTGGACTTTCAAGACATTTCTGAAGATGGGCCAGCTTTTTCTTTTTTGTGTTAGACATCCCTCACTAGAAGTCAGGAAAGCTTTTCTTTTTCCTTTCCCTCTTTCCGTTTCTTGCTTTTAATCTTCTCTGCGTGGCCTTTTACGATTCTTTGAGAATTGTGAATCAGACTTGCCTAGATCACAGAGTGCATAAATGCAGCAGAGCCAACGTAACTGAAAGGTGTTGGGACATCTCCTCTTTTGCACGCTGGGCAAGACACCCAGCAAATGTTCAGCTATAGCTTAAGATTGATTTTAGTTCTTTCCTCCTTCCAACAAGAATGTCCCACGGACAGCACATTTCCTTCCATAATAACGGTGTACTTTCCTCTCTGAGCACCTTGTATTATCCTAGAAGCAGCTGGATGTCATGCTCAGAACATGCGGAGAACTCATCTGTGTGAAGCTGAACATCACACAGACCAAACCAGGAGGGACAGAGTTTGGTGCGTGGTCCAGAGAGTGACCACATCTCCACGAAGATTTCCGTTCTGCCTCAGAAAGGAGACACAAGTAACATTTACAGTGCGGAAGGGGAACTTGTGGGTTTGTTTCACTACTTAGACTTGGACTTCCCCAGTGATTTGGGGTGAATCATAAAGCCTTTGACATCTTTAGGAAAAGAGATGTTTTTTACAGGTCATAACTAGGCAACTGGCCTTTACCCACGTAAAATCTAGCTGGAGTAGGCCTTATACTCACTTTTCCAACTTACTTAAATCTGTCAGCAGGCATGAAAGCAATAGACTTCCTTGAACATATTAGAGCTGTGTAGTTCCTTCTAAAATGGACAAGCCCCCTCCCTGCTTTGATTTATACAACGGATTTTTTACACTATTGTAACACTAAAGTGGGTCTTTAAAATGATCTACATCCATTTGAAAAGCAGATTATACTTTAAGACAAATATACTGCCAACTTTAAATATTAAAGTAAATCATTCATATTTTTGTGACCTGTTTCCCTAGTAGATGCAAGATATTGAGGTTTCCTTTGTGTTATCTCCTTATATCAGGGACTGTGCCTCATTACATGCTCTGCAGCACTGAATGGAGGAACGCTGTTTGCTTGGTTGAATGTGTGATATGGCATGATAACAAGAAATAATACAAAACTACAAAAGACAGCCAAATTCCATTTTTAAGACCCTGTTTGGCTTCAATTGACCTTATTGTAGCATGGGTTAACAATGTATAAAAAAAGAAGGTTTGCAAACACAAACAGCTCCTAAGCCCGTTTTTACAGCTTATGCTCTGAGTCATCCCCAGACGCCAGCCAACACTGCCGAAGGACGAGCACAAGGACCAGTAGGAGAAGCGACAGGAGCCAGGAAGGAGCTTAGGGAAAAGCAGGTTGCTCCCAAAGGGAAGAGGCAATAGTACGCTGCAAGGCAGCAGCCTCAAGCTTAGTGTGTAAATCCTCACCTGAATCAAAAATCAGTGAGGAAAACATCACCTCAGACAGGTCACTGGTGCATTTAAAGAAAAGAGGCCAAACTCATCTTTAGCGACAGCCGTGTTTTGAACAAGTGGTGGTTCTACATGTAATTCCCAGGGATATCTGGAAAATACATTGCACTTTCTCAGTTAAAAAAAAAAAAGGAAAAAAAAAAGGTGGAAATGGATACAATGAATCGCCCATGAAACAGTGCATACAAAGAAAATAAAAAGACTGTTTGAACAGCTGGAATTTAAAAGTTATTAAATTCCCAAACTATTTATTTTAATAAATGAACAGATATAATTAAGGTTAAAATGATCATACAAGCAGGAAGAGAAACAATCCTGCTGTTACTGTTTCCAAGAACTTGTACCCTGAGATGGTGTTGGTAGAGGGCCCTGGATCGGTGGTAACTTTAGATAGAAATAAAAGCATTTTTGACCGCAACAACCTGAAGTCTACAGACCGCTGCCCCAGTTAGTGGGGATGAAGTGAGTGGCAGGCCGAGGCTGACACATTTCTGCTTTTACATTTGGTACCTTAATACATTTTTGGACAGCTTCAATATCGAAACAAGAAAAATGACGATTTCTGTACTGCCCCCAAACTACTACGCCGTCAACCTCACAAAAGCATCTACACTTTTCTAGTTTTTTTTTTTTCTTCTGTTTGCTGGTGTAATTGCGTATGGATGGACAGTGTTGTACTTTAAACCTAAAGGAGAAAAAGGACATCTGACCCAAAGAAAAGATTTTTGACCTCCGGATGCATCTGCCAATGCTTCAGGTATGCGGCACATACAGAGGAGCTCCCCAGTTACTGGAGAAATGCTCTTGAGGTAGTAAGCACTTTTTATGTGCACCTCATCCAAATGCCACTGAGGGTACTCAGGGCAGGACTTCAACCTTGAAGCCAACTTCAGAGCCAAGTGAGAAGAAAAGACTGCCCCAGACTATCATGAGCTTCAAATACACCTTTTCAAACCTCCTAGACTCTGAGTCAGAGCAGAATTTAGTAAGTCTGATCTGAGCAGCAAGGATTTATCTTTTTTTTTTTGTAGGCATTTTCCCACACCCAAACCCACTAAAAACATTCCCACATTTCAATAAGATTAGCCATTTCTGTTCGGGATAGGTTCAGGAGAGTGGAGAGGTTCCAACCAGAAAAAATAAATCCAGGAGAGAAAGCTATACGTTTTGCAATAGCGTTCCATCATTTATGCCGCAATATGCATTTTTTTTTCTAAATTACATTTAATTGCTTTCTTCTGAGTAGCTCCTTTTAAAGCCATGTTTTCCTAAATAAATCCAGAAGTTTCTACATCTCACACGAACCGCACACATTTATTGAAAGCACCACTTCCATGCACATAGCCTGATTCCAAGCAGTTCTCTTTGAAAAGGTTTGCCTATCTCATGATGCAAATAAAATGAAGATAATCAGACTTGAGAAAACCTGTTTTCATTTTCTAATTCTTTAGTTAAACTGCACATCTGCCCATCCGCCTTTTTTTTTTTAATTCTTTGTAGAAAAACCGTAAAAAAACACAAAGAAAGAGAGGAAAGAGCTCTTGCTCTTTACACAAAAAAAAAAACAGAGAAAGAGAGGAAGGAGATACATGATGCATCAGAAGGGCACAAGCAAATAGTAAATATTTTGGAAATCTCTGTCTTTTCTTCCCACTTCCTCCCTGCCGCACACACAGAGGAACCTCTTCAAGGAGAACATGAACACAGGGGGCACCCCCTATTCCCTATAAAAAAGCAGCATCGATGCCATGCGATCTAGCAGCTGTATCTAGGAGGTGTAACGATACCACCTAGGAACGGAGGAATTGATCGTGAAACAGCATTTAATGCTAGCAGCAAACCAGTTTCTCTGTCACCTGGCTTGTTTCTGCAGTTCCCTCTCTATATATGTATCTATATCCAACGGCGTGAGCTGAGGCCTGTTCTAAGACAAGCAGAGATGCTAACGAACTGCTGCGAGGTTTCACCCCTCATGCAAAACACGCACCACGGCTTCTTAAGCCAAGGCTTCTTTTGGATCATGTTAGTGTCCCACAGCACCTCCCTATACTACATTTAACTCAAAGCCATCGGCTTCCTCGGGTAGGGTTTGGATGAGGCCATCCCGCGCTGCCGGCCATGAGGCAGGGCTCGTGCTCGACCCGGGCATCCCATACACGGGATCGGGAGCCCCTGCGGCTCCCCAGGAGCCGGGCGGGCGCCTCCGTCCCTCCCGCGCGGAGCGGGTCCCCGTTGGAGCAAAGACAACCGGGGAATGAGGCTGAGATCAGGCAGCTTAAACCGCTGCTGTTCACGAACCTCCAGCACTACAGAACACAGTGCCTGAAGGAGCAGGTGCCAGCAAAAGGGCTTTCCTGGCATGGAGGGATGGCTTCATTTGCAATAGAGCTGGCCATTTATTTATTTATTTATTTATTTATTTTTCAGTCAGCAGCACATGAGGCAAAAGAAATGAAGTTCTGGAGGCGGTGAGACAGCCCCAAGATTTGTGTCAAGATCAACTGAAACATTTTTGAAGACTGAAAGGTTATTTCCCCAGTTATTTTTGTATGAAATATTTGCCTAGGGAGAGCCGGAGTGATCTGCTTTGACGTTCTTATTTCTGGTTTTAAAATGTCGTTTTTCCATTAGGAAGACCTACCTTAAAAGAAAGGAAGGACAAACAGCTTGTTTAAAAAGAAAAAAAAAAAAAAGGCAAATTAATCGAAGTGTGGGGTTTTCTTCAGAATAAATGAAACATTTAGAGTGATCCAAAAACACTTGCCTGCTGTTTCTGTTTTCCTGAACATTCGACCTAAATCACTTTTTTCCAACTTTTTCCATTCAGCCACAGAGTAGAAAAGCTATTATTCTTCCAACTGTATTTAAGAAATGTCAAACCTTAAGTGAGCTATGTGAATAATTTTAAACAGGTACAGCTAGCTAAAATCTGCACAGTCTATGTGGCTAACTGTGTCTTAGAACTGCGCTTATTATGCCTTTTGAAGGAAAAAATACTAGAAGTATGCTGGGAAATTTTAATTTTCTTATCTTCCTAGCTATAGTTACCAAGGATCTGCAGAAAATCTGCAGATATTTTGGTTTAGAAACTTCCACAGAATTTCAAGACAGTGTTTCCTTATTCATAAGCCTTTTCTTTATTTCTTAAAGAGATTTCAAGGTACCACCACACATCCTCCAGAGAGCTGGGAACCTTCCATGTCTACCTCTGGTGAGATACTGGATAGAAAGCCTGTCATTAGTTCAGACCTGCATGTTACTTGTCTTATGCCTCAGGTGAATGTGGTTTGGAGAAAATGAATAAATGGGATACTTCCTGGCTTGATATGATTTTAAAAAGTTTCCTATTTGAAGCTCTTTAAGCTTTGGAAGGCTACAGGTGGTCTTTGAGAGAGATCAAGAGGACTGAGGGCAGTAAAAGTGTAAAAATGACATTCACCTTCACTGTGTAAACAATATTCTTTGACATTTTGAAGGCTCCTTATCTTTGTGCCCTTTCAAGTGCACTGCTCTTGAAATTCCACAATCAGAACAAAGAGGGTCCTAGGGATTAAAGAAAATCCCTCTTATTAAGTGATGCTTACCAAAAGCACAACAGTTTGTTACAATTCTTCACCTTTTTGCAGTTCTTAATATAGTCAGTGGGGAGAAGGCAGGGGTCTTGATCCCTGGTTCCAACCAGGTGAGATGAGCCCGTGGTTTCTATGTGCACAAGCGTGTGTGTGTGCATGCATGTTAACAGCAGCCATGCCCACAGTAGCCGCAATATCTGCATCAGATACTGCCCTTAGGACTCCCACAGTCCTGGTGCCTTGGAGCCGGCACTAATCCCCTCCCGCCTGTGGCTCCCTTCATTTCTAACAGGGTGAATGACACTGTATCCCCTGTAGTCAGGATGCAGCCCAAGCAGATACCTGGAGCCAAGACCTGGGATGATTTCTGGATCTGACTGAATAGAAAAAGCCTATGCAAAGAGTCCACAAAGTTAAGCCTTAAAATAAAAACAGTTATCTTAATTTTCCACGCACAGTTTTCACAGAGGGTTATGGTTACAGCCTCATCATCCCAACTCCACAGCCCAGCAAGCTGAAGCGAGCAGCGGAGGGCTAGGAAATGGTGTGACAGCCCTGCTCCCACCCAGCAGCGTAGCAGCAGACCTGGAAAGAGAATTTGCATTCTTTTAGTCTGAGTCCAGTGCTCTGTCCTTAGTCCACAACACTTCCAGACATATCATTACACAGATTAAGACCGTCACTAAAGGACTCAAAAATAGCTTGCTGAAATGTGTTTGTACTTTAGTTACTTAGCTTAATGACAAGAAACTGGAGAGCTGTTAAATGCAAAGTATAATATAGATTAAATTCAAATACACCAGACTGGAAACACAGACAAATTTGAGAAATGCCTAAATCCATGTGAAAATGAATCTCAAGGATTCCAAGTGATGCTTAGGCTTCCAGGTCTATGCACCTAAAAGAGCAGGCCAAAAGCCACTAGCCTTCCCAGGTTCCCCCCATGATGAGTGTGGACAGGGCGCCTCTTCCAAGAGCAATTCAGAGCTCTGGTGCTCTGGATCAATCCCTGCAGAAGCCTGTTCTCTAAATACTGGCTGGAAGTATTGGGGAAGCAAAGGAGCAGCACATTAATTTAGATGATAAAAGATGAGTGCTCAGCTTAACCTGTTAGCACCTCCACAGCCTCTACCCAGCACTAGCTGCTTAGTTTTGTTGTTTTCTTTTCCCTTTAAGGTTTAGGATATGTACTGACCTCACAGTGGTCAATGCTGCAGCACTTCCAGCTGATGATGTGTGAACTGGCAGTTCCCAGCTTGGCGTACAGAGAAAACACAGCCCTCCTGGAGCCCTTGTCTGCTCTCTGGTTCTCACTGTACGTACCCGTGCAGCGTGTCACAGCTGAGACGCACTTAGAAACTACCAGCTTGATATTTCTGATGCCTAAATCTCCTAGCGTCAGCCCTCGGTTTGCTGCCGTGAGCCAGAGACGGAGGCCGTGATGTCTATGAAAGCTTGTACAGATTCTGCTGAAAATGCACCTCAACCGATATCTACTAATCCAAACCACCAACCTACTGAAATTGTAAGTTAAATGAGAGATGTTTTTTTGTGCATGTACTGTACATCAACCCCTTTAATAGTAGCTGCTAGAAGGAGAGACACAGAGCGCCCAGCAACAGTTGGAAGAATTTGTACAATTTGTTTGCAACATGTGGTCAGCACAAGAGCCTGATGGATCCTTGGCAGAAACGAAGTTGGCAGCAGTCTCACCCAATGAGCAGAAATCAAACACTGAATTTTGGATATTGAAATATTTGATCAATGACCGGGGAGATCTACCACTTGTTTAGCTAGCAAATGACTCATCGTATGCCAATCCAAGCTATTCCCTTCCTGATTTTGTGTTGATTATGCATGGAGCGAATTATTATTCATTGCTGTTCAGCTCCCTCCCTGGAATATTCACAGCAGCAAAAACCCATGTTGTTACAAATCAGCAGGTGGTAACCTCTTGAAAATAAGCTTGTTTGCAATTTGTTGCTGCTGAAGTCTGGAAAATTAAATCCATGCTCACCCGCTAAAGGATCTGGTCTCTTAAGTTCTTAAAAGAATAAACATAGGTACATATTGATTGGGTTATTTCTTTAAATAAAGAGAGTTTTCTTGACCTTTTCAGAACTGCGGTGCTCCCATCAACTCCTTTTGCCTTGTCTGTCCTGGTGGGACTCCATGAGAGAGCTGCAACTCGTTTCCTCCAGGGCAGAGAAATGTGAATTTGCTGCAATTAACTGTATAAAGGCATTAACTGACTTTGGATATTACATATACTATTTACTAGGGGGATTCAAGGGGAATTAGGAGATGTTCATAGAACAGAAATCCGTTGAAGCTGGTTAATTCTACTACATCTAGCTCAGAAAGCCTCTGGGTTGTAAGTTATCTGGCAGTAGGAAGGCTATTTGAGGAAACCCGTGACTAACCACTGCACCTTGGCATGGCTGCACTAAGATGCCGTCTTAGCTAAACACTAGGTCTGACCTTGATAAGAAGCACGTTTACTTGGCAGAACCTATAACCCTAGTATAAGTGAAACCGAAAGCAAGGCCTTGGTGGCTTCAAGTGAAGAGACGGTGCATACACACACAGACTCCACTGCTAGCAGCCAGTCCTTCCGTAGAACGAAAGAAGCACAACCTGTAACAACTCCACCAGCCAGTGCTGGAAGTCAAAGTGATCATTTTTGCTGACACTGGATTCACCACTGTGTTTGTATAATGGCCACAGTTGTTTCTCCCAAGCTTCTTCCCCTGGGGAAAGCCGGGCATAATGATTAAGGAGATCCCGATGTTCTTGAAGGGCTGGTAGGCACAAATAATCTCTGGTGCTGCCCTTTCTGCGTGAGCCAGCGGGTGCATGACTGGGGCACTTCCAGTGTTGTAAAGATTTCCACTTTAAGGGGTAAAACTCAACACTGGCCAGTATGCAGTAGGGACAGCCTTTTGCAAGAACATGCCCCGCTGTAAAAATTGAAGTCATACTATAAATAAATCGACAGATAACTAACATGTCTTGGCTGGAAGGCAGTCTGAAGAATACTGGCATGTCTGGTTAGGTCAGTAACACATCAGCACTAGGAAAACTAACCAGTTTGGGGGAAGTTCTGTCCAGCCGATAATGGCTCCTTAGGCTGCCACTGTCTCTCCAAGGATTTGGATGTTAGGCCAGGGAGGATTCAGAGCTCGGAGCCCTTTAGCAGTAGGTTTCTGAAGACATATTTGCCATGTCTGCTACCCACCTAGAGAGCAATCTGATATCACTCCATGCAGTAAATGTTCATATTTGGAAAAGGAAATCTTGGCAAGTGTGAAATATTATGGTGCATTCCACTGTTTCATGTTAAAGGGACAATTTCAAATTAAGTTAAGCCTTTTGGGTAA
>NW_010581744.1:259228-271352 GCF_000705375.1 Tinamus guttatus | reverse complement strand
AGTGTCTTTCTTCTTAATTCCAAGAGAAATATTCTCATGGAATTAAACATAATTGAATTCCTTTCTTTGGAATATGTTTTTCTACTCTTTTGTCAGAGACATTCTGAATTTAGCATACCACAAAGCTCAAGCTTTCATAAAGACTTTCAGATTACGTTGCCTAAAGGACTGTGCCCTCTGTGGACTGGGAGTTATTCCTTTCTATTTCAACAGAAGAAAATACTTTTTCTTCTCTTGTTGTACGTTCTAACTCTTCACTGGGAGAAACACTGAAAACTGCCCTAGCGACTGTCCTGAGGTCTAGCCGGACTTACAGCTGATTGCACAGTCTTACATTATTGTCCTTTCTGAATATTAAAAATGAAATAAATATGAGGGGACGCCTAAAGCATCGGATAAGGCAGCATATCTAGCTGATAGAAAAGAACTGTTGGGAGGGGCCACCTTGAGCCTACTGGCAGATATTTCCCTATAGACACAAAGAACTCTTCCAACACTAGGTGAGAAAGAAGCTGCGGATCTGCCATGACTTACTTTGTACTACCAAGGAACTGTCTCTTGAGAGGCCCCAAGTGTCTCATTCATATGAACATAAGCTGCGGATCTGCCATGACTTACTTTATACTACCAAGGGGTAGTATAAAGGTCTCTTGAGAGGCCCCAAGTGCCTCGTTCATATGAACACGTATCCATGTGAATCATTTCTACTGCCAGCACCAGCTGGACCAAGGATCCGTTTAAGAGTTGCTTCTGAATGCTAGCCAGGAGCCGGTCCCAAGAAACAGGGGAGGTCAGTGGTTTTGGAAGCCTCAGGACTGACAGTAGGGGACACTGGGGTCCTTTAGCTGGCCCCATCACAGGTGGAGCAGAGACTGTTACACCGAATTTACTCCATCTTCTCTGTCAAGCTATTTTGCTTCTCAGTGGGGAAGGCTTGCTGTAAGGTGCTAGATAAAGACCTGCAGCCTGTTCACCCCTCTGGACTACTTGTTATTTTTTGCTCCAATGGAAAACTTCTTCTGCAGAGATAGAAAAAGGAATTTGTTCTTCATGTTTCAGCAACAGGAAATGAGGGTGCAACCACCGTGGGTGAAATAAATGGGAGAAGCAAGCACAAAAGGGGCTTTAGAAAGCTTTGTTTGTGCCAGGTTGCAGGTATATACTAGTAGTTTGGTCTGAATACATTAAAGCATGCATTGAAATACAATGGCAAGGCTGAATTAGAAGTATTTTTGTTTCTTGTAACAGGAAGGTTTCCTTGCAGTGAGTGGGAGGAATGTCATCTTATATCACTACACTGGGAGTGGCTGCCAAAGAGTTAATGGCCTTGCGTTAGACTGGATTTCAAAAATATCAGATTGGAATAACTCAGCCAAAAGATCACCCAAGATATTATTCCTAACCCATGAAAAGAATTGGATGTTTGAAAGCATTCCTCACTTTATCATCACTTTACAACATTCCAGTGTGTTTTAAATTATTCTTCTTACAGGAGTAAGAATGAGATTAAAGTTTATCACATGCACTAAGATTTCTTATGATTAGAAAGAATATACAGAATATTTTAAGTAGACGCTGAAGTGCTTCGTAACCTCTTCCACAACTCCTACAGCTTGTATGTTAATTGTTACTACCCAACATTTATTCTCCCCATGAAGTTATTCTTTCCTTAATCAACCCTGCATAGAAACACTGGATGCACTTCACCATTCTTTTCTTACAACGAAACTTTTTGACATTTCATTTCACTACTCTAACTACTCAGCTTTTACCAGTTCCGCAGAAATTTTCCATGCCTGCTGTTTGCTTCAGGCTTTTGTTTTTTCATGTATTTTTAAATTTCAAGAGTCATGGTTCAGTTGTTTTTGAGAAGAATATTAGGGAAAAATAAGTTTTGCGCACACATGAGAAAAATGAGACCAGTCCTTGTATGTAACTTGGTTAGTGCTTTGAAGCGCAGATATAAAATTTGGCAGGGGAAGGGGCACTTCTGTCAGGAGTCCTTCTCGCTGTCTTTGTGAACGGGTTTTTTTAAAAGTGCGTTGCACACATGCTTAGTAAAAGCCTGATTTTTCTAGCAGTGCTGATCGCTGAGGGTTGCGGCCTCACAGAGTGCAGTCAGGTTGTTCCCAGCCGCCAGGGACTACCAGCTGCCTTTGCTGCCAAGCCAGGCCAGGCTTACCAGGGTGAAGACAGTAATGACAACTCAAAATCATTCTAGACTATGTAAAAGAACTGAAAGCGAGGAGCCCCTCTCTCTGTCTCTCTTAATAACATAACCGCTTGAAAACCAAAAGCATGAAAGAGAGAAGCAACTGAGGTAAATTCAGAAGGGATGCATGCTGGACAGTATGTGAAAGAAAGGAATAGTTGAGAAAAAATGAATGCAATGACAGAACAAGACTGCTACAAGGAGCCTGTGCAGTCTGGGCTGGACTGAAAGCCACCTGACTGAAGGCAGGGTCACTGGGAGCAGGTAACAAGCCGAAGGGCTGCAACCTCAACTCAAAGCTTTTAGTGGTCTTACTAAGCGCTACACTTAAAAATGAAAAATGTTACATCGAGGAACTGACAACTGATGTTTATATCCCTACAGTCTAAGAACTTTGCTAATTTCAAGCGGAGTTGTTCTTGCTCTTTTGTAGGGTTATAATGAGCAGAATCCAGTGCTTCTGTTTCACTGGAAAACTTTTTCCTTTCCCAGCACACTGGTAAGAGTTCTGGCCTTGCACAGCATTGCTACAAGTGTCCTTGGTTCTAGAAAGCATCCTGGGCAATATGCTCTAGGTGGCCCTGCTTCAGCAGGACAATTGGACTAGATATCTCCAGAGGTCCCTTCCAAGATCAACCCATGTAGGATTCTGTGCAGTTGTTCCACAGACCTACAACAGTTCCTAAACGTGATACACGCACGGCAGACTGTGGGTTTTTAGCAAGAACAACCATGCAGGGCAGGAGTGTGTGACCCTCCAGACACTTCAAATCATGGTCCAAGTGAACTGTAATGTATTTGGTTTGCTACATTTTTCTTTACATTGAAGATGTTCTGATGGAAGATAACGAAAAGAAGCGAATGAGTTGCTTATTGAATAGGATAAACGGTACAGAAATGTTTGAATTAGAAATGTCATGAAAACACTGACTACACTGACTTAGAAACTTTGTTTCATTACGAATGGCGTTCGTCTATTTAATCTACTTTGATGAGTGTTTGTATTTGGAGTTACATGAACAGGGTACATATGCATAAGTAAAACAAACACAACTTCCACATCTGGCTATATTTTCACGAGCATATACAAAGTGTTTGATGTGATGCAAAGTTCACTTAGTGGTGGACACTACAGTAAGAGCAGAGAAGGGCCAAGGCCTTGAAGACACCCTCCTTTCTGCTCTGCAGGCCTAAACGTGGATATTGAGCAGGTCTTGCCCACAACATTGGAAGGTGTTCGGGTTTCTGTTAACACTGCTGTCCTCACTTGGAAACAATGTCAAGACTGACAAAAGGGAGACCATCAGGCCTGGCATCTGCATCCATTTATGGAGAAAGTGGTTAAAAATAAAACAACCCCCCAAGCAAAACCATGATAAGATGCCCAGAATAAATTAGTGTAAGTGTGTCGGGCCAACTTCTGATCTCAACTGATTTGAGACACTCCACTCAAACACAGGCAGCTGGATGATAGAGAGGAGCACACCAGATGGGAGAAGCATGTGAAACAAGGAACCAGTGCAGACAGTATGACTAACTTATTTTAGAAAGGACAGAACCACTTATCCATAACTGTCTATAATGCAGCACACGCATTTTTCCATGTATACAGTCCTTTGAATTAGTAGAGACATTATGAGATCCTGCATGGGAGAGTAAGAGGTAGTGAGACAGTCTCTGTGGCCCAGGCTCAGGAAAGCATGTGCTGTTTCTTCAGTGGGACTTAAGAACATGCTGCAGCATTTTCCTGAACCAGAGTTTCTATTCAGAGATGTTTCCATACTACGAAAATGTTCAGAAGCATCTAGTTAAGAGTCAGCGGTACTTTACACTAATAACCAAATAACATTTTGAGACCTTCTCTTAGTACTGTTTTTTCACCCACTAACTTCAAAATCGAGGCTTGTTCATACAGTGCAGGCTTGATACAACACTATGTTGCTCCAATTTTATGCTGTTGTAAGTCACTCCAGTGGAATTAAACCCAAAAACATGGCACAAGAAAGCACATAGAACATATGATTAAAGAAAACATACAGGAATCACAGCAATAGGACCATAAAATCCAGTACAAGGGCACTAGGGAACAGCAGAATCGAGTGTTGCTTGATCAACATGACCACGGCCCTCCTGTGTGCAGGCATTACAGTGCATCCGTTAGGATACAATCACAGAATCATTATGGTTGGAAAAGACCTTTGAGATCATTGAATCCAGCCATAAACCCATCCCCCCCCTGCCTGATAAACCATGTCCCTAAGTGCCTCATCTACACATTTCTTGAGCACTGCCAGGGACGGTGCCACTTCCCTGGGCAGCCTGTTCTAGTACTTCACCTTCAACTTTCTACCACTTTCCGGGTAGAAATTTTTCTAAATATCCATCCCGAACCTCCCCTGGCACAACTTGAGGCCATTTCCTCTTGTCCTATTGGTAGTTATTCTGGGGAAGGGACAGACCCCTGCCTCACTGCAACCTCCTTCCAGGTAGTTATAGAGAGCGCTAAGGTCTCCCCTGGGCCTCCTATTCTCCACACTAAACAACCCCAGCTCTCTCAGCCGCTCCTCGCAGGGTCTGTGCTCCAGCCCATTCCTCAGCTTCATGGTCCTTTCTTGGACACGCTCCAGCACCTCCATGTCCTTCTTGCAGTGAGACCAAAACTGAACACAGGATTCAAGGTCCCCCCTGACCACAGGGGGACGATCACTTCCCTGGTCCTGCTGGCTGCACTGCTCCTGATACCAGCCAGGAGGCCATTGGCCTTCTTGGCCCCCTGGGCACCCTGCTGGCTCATGTTCACCCAGCTGTTGACCAGCACCCCCAGATCCTTTTCTGCTGTGCAGCTCTCCAGCCCCTCTGCCCCAAGCCCATAGCGCTGCATGGAGGAGTTGTGACCAAAGTCACACAGGACCTGGCACTTGGCTTTGTTGAACCTCATACAGTTGGTCTCAGCCCATCGATCCAGCCTGTCCAGATCCCTCTGCAGAGCCTTCATAGCCTCAAGCAGATCAACTCTTCCTCTCAGCTTGGTGTCATCTGCAAATTTGCTGAGGGTGCATTCAATCCCCTCATCCAGAGCATTGATAAGAATATTAGGGAGGACCGGCCCCAACACAGACCCCTGGGGAACATCGCTCATGAGCAGTCGCTAGCTGAGTTTGACTGTATTCACCACCACTCTCTGGGTCCAGCCATCCAGATGGTTTTGCACTCAGCAAAGAGTACATCTGTCTAAGCCATGAGCTGCCAGCTTCTCCAGGAGAATCCAGTGGGAGACTGCATCAGAGGCTTTACTGAAGTCTCAGTATGCCACATCCACAGCCTTTCCCTCATCCACAAAGAAGGTCACCCGGTCATAGAAGGAGATCAGGTTGGTGATGCAGGATTGGCCTTACATGAACACATTTAGCCAGAGATCATGGACTGAATGGATAGTGCTAACTCTGTTAAAATACTGAATTACTGTTTCCATAGGCTGATGTGTAACTGTCTCCTTCCCAGAATGCCTCAGTTTCTCAGAGCAAGTGAAACTGATGTCCCAATAAAACATGACCAAGCCTGCTGACTAAAGAACCCCATGGAACACCTTACCTTAAAGCTCTATAAGAACAGAGAAAAGGATCACAGTTTTCTTTTCTCCATGATTTTAAGAGAACATATTAATGACTGGATATAAGTAGCTGAAGCTAGTGAAGAAAAATACAGAGCTTTAGTTGTATTGTGAAATTGGTGTGGAATGACACCAAGCCACAAAGTTCTGCCTGTCACTAAACCTCACTTAGTTGATATAAATCTAATGAGATGTCACCATCAGGCTATCTGATGCCTCTCACATGAAACTGCTGAATGAAAAATGCTGGCTGTATTAAAAGTGACTTAGAAGAGAAACATGGCCTCAGCAGATTAGAAGAGTTCCTATGGAAATGGCATTGCCGTCTGTCTCCCTTTCAACAAAACTGGATTTCAAGGATAGTGTTTTTTGATAGCTGGCCTGATAGCATGGGCTACATCCAGGCAGATGTGGGATTTCTACATGCCTTATTAGCAGCAGTGGTGCTAGCCTTGTTTTTTTAACGCCATGTAAGAACATACTGCATTCAGAAGATAGTCGTTCTTGTGCTCCTTGTGCAAAAGTAACAACTAAAGTGTGGGAAGACTTTTTTTTTTTTGGTGGAGCCTTTCTGAGAGCTGATAAACTTGAAAGGAGCAAGAAGAAAGCCAGTAATTGCCAAGAGAGCAGTCTTTCTTCTAGAACTGAATCAAGTAAGAGGCCAAAAACATCAACTTTGTCATCATTGACCCTTCAACAAGCTCTCTTGCTCTCAGTACACCGATATTTTCCTTATAGTGTGTTTAGCAGTGGTTTCCACACCACTCTATTGAGCTTTCAAGAGCCCAATTATAAGCAAGGTGACAGGGAGAAGCCAACAACTATAGACACATAACAGGATGCACCATATGGATACCACAGATTTGGCATGGGAACTGTGAGATCTGGACTTTACTCCTGGTTTTGGCTGGGCCTTTCGGGGTAACTTTGCCAAGATCTGCTCCCCATGAAAGGCTTTGCAGGGTTAGGGCATAGATTCCCCTGTAAAATAAGTTTCCTCTTTCTCCGACTCACGTATTTTTTTTCCATGTCAGAGAGTTTTGTAGATTTTGTGGGAGATCTATCACCAGTAGGATTTTTAACGGGACTTTCTGAGCAGTAGAAACAGTTAATAAAAAGTGATTTCATTTGGATCCTCCTCAGGATTCTTTTTTAAAGTGTTCTCATCAATTACAAAGTCTTACTAACATAAACAGTGTACCAATCTATGACTGAATTTATTATCTCGCTATACCCAGACTTTCTGCATGCTTTTCCCTATGGTATATGATCACACATTTGTCAGAGGTAAAAATGGATTTAACAGATAAGGTGATCGTGCAGAGCAGAGCTGTGAAATTTTCTTCTCAGAAGAGTTTCTGATGAATGAGATGAAAAGCGTTTTACTTGTTCATAAAGTCATTTGGCCCAAGAGTTTTGGGGTTCATCTCACACAGTCTGTCTTAAACTGGGAGTGATACCAACAGCAAGCTTATGTACTGTAATGATTTAAGAGTGACCAGGGTTACGCCACACTCATGGAGCTCTGACAAAGAGAAACCTTTCCGATTTACAGCTGAAGCAATAGGAAGGGCTCGGGAGGTCTGTTGGATCAGCTTATCTCCCTTGTGTATTATGCCCTGTCCTCAACAAGCACCACCCATTTCCTGAGCTGTCTCTTCTGTCTCCATGTCTTGGGATAGTTAAATAAATTGTTGGAAATAGCACAGTTCAGTTTTGCCAGCTGTTGCATCAAAAAGTCTTTATGGATGTGAATGTCCTAGCTGTGAGAGTACAGGTTCTCAGAGCTGATATTCCTATGCTTTTAAGGGTGCAGGATATACATGACCAAACCTGGGATTGTGAGCGATCCTAGAAATTCAGTGCAACATCTTCTGGAGAAAAAAAAAAAAAGATCACTAATTCACAGTATCAGTCTAAAACATTAACTGGGTGAGCATCAGGGAGCCGATACTGGAGGGAATGCTGCAAAACTGCTAATCTGAAATACTTCCGGAGAACTTGCTGTTCAGCAGAATGTCTGCACTGATCTACATTTTGTCTTGAAGGAATGAGTGGAATTATTTGCTTTGTCTCCCTCTCAAACCTTTTTTGGCCCACTAGTGAAGGAATTTTTAAAACATTCTAATCAATAAATTTATGAATTTCAAGTTACCTTAGCTGTCCATTTACAGCCCTGCTTAGTGCAGACAAAAGTCATCTCTGAGGACATGGAAATGAATTGTACTAGTGGGAAAACACATTCCCCTATCTCACATTTTTCTGAAAAGCATTTATAAAATGCTGACATTGTTAGTCAACTGAATATTGCATTTTATGAGGACGACTATTGGGAAAATTTCCAGTGCTGGTAAAAGCCATGTTTTCATGGATTTAGTAAGAAAAAAAATCAAAGTATTGGCTAGCTTGCTTCATTTTTATTGCAATTTTGGGGAAAAGTTAAAGCCATGGTGCTAGATTTAATGTAGCACCCAATATTCCTGGATACAGATGATGCAGAAGGGGAAGCACATCAAGATAACAGCTACAGCGTCCAGAAACTACAGACACTTCAGTCCTGCGCCCAGTATGGATTAGTGTGCTCTTTCCCAACTGGGAATGCTATCTAGGAGGCTTTTTACATGGCAGGAGTTGCCAGAACTCAGTAACTTTCTACCTGTGCTTGATGTATTGACCCTTTCCGTTACTGTCCACTTGAGAGGAGCTGGAAGTCACTGATGGGAGGACACTGGAGCTGGACAGCAACTGTGGGAGATTCAACTACTGGGGCCTTTATGAAATAACTAAAGGGAAAGATAGGACTGAATCTGCCAGTAATACTCAGTGTGGCTCTAAAACACACCAGACACTGAGGCCAGAAGTACCCTTAAAGTGCAACAAGAGAGTTTTAGCTGGTGGTGTATTTTTTCACCTTGTCTTGTCTTGCAAGCTAAGTTTAACTTAACATTGAAATACTTTGTTAATAACATAAAGTAGGCACCTTTTACAATTGGTGGACTATAGGATATAAGAAATTCTGTTGATCGCCTGTTTAGATGTAATATGGTATAGCAGATATAGTAAAATGATAGCACATTATGAATATATAACTTAAATGTATCATACTGATTGTTACTATCTCTTTATTCACTACATTTTTGTGAGAGGATTATTAAAGCACATCTAAAATTTGTTAAACGATGGAGGATGTAAATACAATATAAATATATTTTCATTATCTACCACCTCTTACCCAAACAGAAACCTTTTTCAAAAGATTTTCTGGGCTGATTCATTTTTAGTACTACTACCACATGCTACTGTATGTGATAACACCCCTTATCGTTCCACATCCATTAGGTAATGCCTGTAAATCTGCCGTGTAGCAAAGGCCCAACTCCATGAAGTCCCTGTGCTTGGAGTTTCACTCATGCCTGGATAAACAAGCAGATCGTGGGCTTCAAATGCTCCAAAACCAGACAAATGCTCTGTAGCCCCCTTATCTCCCGTGGCGGTGTAACAGAGCCAGGGTCGGGCAGGTTTGCTGCTGCTGCCGACAGCATTTATGCAGGTCTCTCTCCCAGCTTCTCTGTGGAGAGCTGCCAGCCTGGCTCTCACGCAGTTTCTGCATTGGCAGCGGGCAGCTCTCTCGGTGCCTGTGGGAAACCAGATCCCGCGCACCTGCAGGCCTCGCCGCGCCGCGCTCGCCCACCCACCGTTGCTAGCTCCTAGCCCCCTCGTTTACACGGGCTGCTGCACTGGCTCCCACCTTGGAGCCCTACCCTTAAAAACAACAAACTTGCGGATTTGATTAGCACACTTTCCACCGCTCGCCTCGCTGGGTCGCTTCCTTGACCGCTCTGCTGAAATTACACTCAGTGGGGCCAAGCGCTCACCTTGGCAGAAACCCAGAAGAGCCCCACCAGCTTCTCTGCAGCGCTTCCAGATTAGCACCGAGGCAGCAGAACGGTGTAACTCAAAGCAACTTTTAGTTTAGGAAAATTAAAGAAAGACATGTTTTCAATATGCTCTTTTCAGACAGCGGAATAAAGGTCAATCTGATTTATGCCTTTTCCTGGATTCATCTGCCTATACTGCAGAATTTTAATCCCAGCTTGATCTCCTACAAACACTACCCTCACGTGCAGCTTGCCTTACCTGCATATGTCCTTTGAGTATAACCAACTGGAGATGCACACGACAGGTGGAATATCTCAGGAACAGGATGTCAGTAGGTATTAGAAACGGATAATGTTGTTTCCTTATATTAACTTACATTCTTTTTTGTCACACTGTGTGCAAGTTGTGGCAACCTCGATTCTCTCACATTATCTCTGTGAAATAAGATCGCAAGAGCACTCCTGAACCTCTCCCAGTTTGGTTCTGACACAGGGCATGGATAGACGGCATTAAGTATGTGCAATGGCTGTCTTTATGGGTTACTGAAGAGTAAAAGGAGAAATGAAAAACCATCTGCAATGCTAAATCAATAGGTGACAAATGGAGGCATCATCTGCAACAGGTTCTAAATGGGTTTTGAGAAGAAAGTTTTATCAGCTGAGATGTTTCAAGAGTATTACAGCTTTGGGAAAAGCCCAGAATGCCCAACAGCTTGCTTGAGGGTGTGCACTAAGAATTTAAGAAGGGACCTACGTTTTCTTGGCAAATGGCAACAATTTGTCTAACCCCAAAATACCCAAGGGAATATCAGCCATGAAACCAGATTTCTAATTAGCACAGAAGGTAACATACTATTCTATCCTGAACTGGTAGTCCAAGTATTCCTCTGAGTGGCTCTGATCCTAAAAATGCCTTACAGTTGAGGCAATTTCATTTAAAAAAAAAATCCCATTTTGCTCACTGAAAATTTGGACAGCCAAAAAGAAAATAAGCCAGCATTTCATCTATCACTGTCATTGTCACCAATACCCATCACTCCAAAGGCTACCATGAAACAACTTTTCTACTTTAAGTGGTGTCATCCTCCCTCCCAAAGACTTGTAACCAGTGTGGCCATTTGGGTGGGATTCTTGCACGCTTCTCATATAACCCTTTTCACTGGTTTTCTTGTTGAGAACTGGAGGAGGGAGAAGGCCTCTGAAGAGGGAAGAGGCCTAACAAATTGTAGCTAGTGCTGCTTTTCCCCTATTTCTGCACTGTAAGTGCAATGGAGCTGTATGTATGCTACATTTTGTGGGTCAAAACAGGCTTTAAATACCCAAGACTCAAAGACTGAGTCCATTTCCCTTCTAGGGCAGGCAGCTATACCATATATTATTCCTTCCATAAAGGAATCAGTCTCAGTCTTAAAAGTGTGAAGTTTTTTATGTGTTCTTTTTTTTTTAGACTATTTCCACACTCGTCCAGTCTCACTCCATACCAATTTGTGTTTGTACCAGCACTGTCCTTTAGCTTAAATATCTCTTCCCCTTTTCCACTGTTTGGCATTTGAAAAGAATCATATTCCCCCCACCCTAAGGCAGGTAAGCCTCGTTCTTCCAATCTTTCCTCCTAAAACTGGCTCTTCACTTACCATGTGGTTTACCAACCCTACTCTGCATGTCTCTGAGTGTGAATTCATCCTCTTGGAGTGCACATGTAGTCCTGGACCTCTTACTTCTTACTTTGCCTTGTACCTGGCTGCTACCATGATTTTTAGACACCCAGTTTTCAGGCTGGGAATTCATAGACCCAAGCGAGTTCTTCATGTATGAATTAAGAATTAAGCCAAAGCAGCATACTTAGCAGGAGCTGCCTAAGCCAGTGAACAGAAGTGACCAAAAAAGAGGTGCATGTACAGTCCCACTATTTATACACTTATGTGAGAACAAAAATATCACAGTTTTAGCTATATGATCAGCGTCTTTTGCCCTGTGGAGTTAGTGCTACTGTCTTCTTCAGGAAAAAAAAAGAGATAGAGTTGAACGCGCGGCCTTGGTTCCCATAACAGGAGAAAAAGTGGGACACTGACTTGGAAGAGGAACGTCCTGCAGGTCCAGGGGGTTTAAGCCCACTTCTCTCACCAACCAAGCTTGCTCTCTGCCCTTCACGGATCTATCAGTGATGTGAAAATGGCTACACTGAGGCAAACCATACAAGACCGGCACGGTTGGAAGGCAATCGAATAGAGAGGCCTTGGCTTTACTGTAACTTTAGCGCTTGCTTGGTTTTTGTCTTGCTCCCGAGCACGCTTGAAAACACCCTCCCTCCCTGCCTGCTTCCCTGTGTCCCTGCTTCCCTCCTTGCTTCCCTCCCTCCCTCCCTGCTCCCGTTGTTCCTGCTTCCTCCTGGTGTCCCTGCTTCCCTGTGTCCCTGCTTCCTCC
>NW_010581744.1:210467-251808 GCF_000705375.1 Tinamus guttatus | reverse complement strand
GCCCCCCCACCGCTTTGTGAGAGCTGACAAGATAGATAGCCTCCAACAAGATATATATATCTATATATATGTATACATATACATATATATATATCCCCTGACAAGACATATATACACTTCCGGCTCGACTTGCAGAATTTATGGGGTCAGTTAAGACCACCTGCAACCTCCATGTCCAGTTCTCATCCTCTGCTAAAGCCGTGCTGCATCACAACATCCTCTCACAACATCCTCATGTCTCACAACATCCTAAGCATATATATGCTTAGGAATTTAAGCAGTGTAACCTAAAAATTGGAAAACTATGCATCTGTTTCTCTTGCCAGCCTAGGATTTCTGAGCTTTTTGTCCTGCCCAACTCTTTACAGTGCTGTGGTTTCTACCGTAAGTAATTCTCCCTTGGAATGCCAGCAGTTTGTTGGGAAAGGTGCACTAAGGAATGACTGGTGATTTAACTGCATCCTATCTAGGCCTCAACTAAAGGCTAATGCCTAAACATGGTTCATCATTCAGTGCCTAATGACCAGCATTTAAAACATATTCTTTAATACTCTCTTATCTGGCTACTACTCTCTCTATCTGGCTAGCTACTAAGGCCTCAGCACAGCCTTTCTAAAAGAAGAATCTTGAAGTTGCAGAGTCGAACCTAGATGAAGAAATCCTAACTGTTTCTTCAGCTTTACTTCTTTCCACAAACAAAAGAAATATTTGCTGTCCGTCAGATGTCTTTATTTGAAAGAACTTGTATCAGTATTTACGCTGGTGCCAAGCCACATCCTAGACTAGGAGCAGTTTCAGATATGCAGCAAGTTTCCCCACTGTGTTGTCCAGAAAGACCTAATCCTACAACAACTGGAGGTGTTGCAAGATCTGGACAGTATGTCCTAAATCCTACAAGCATCAGTAGTGATGCTAACTGTATTACATACATGAGGTAAAAGGAGTAAAAAGGGTAACATTCAGAAAATGTACTTGTCTATCTCCTAATCACTGTACTTCAGTTAACACAGGGCATTTAATTAGAATTTTCTTTTTTAAGGGCTTACATCCCCTTGAGAACATCGTCTTCTGAACAGTCCATTCCCTCCAAGTAACCTGTCTAGCCTTAAAATCAATTAGATCATGATTTTCCAAGACCTGGAATGTTGCACAGAGCATCATCTGCAAGGAATTAGAAAGGAACTTGAGAGAAGCCTGGATCCAAAGATATTTAGTTGCCTAACTCCTCTATTGAAATTAAAGGAAGTGAGGTATCAACATATTTCTATGGATTTTGACTGTGGTTAGGTTTCTTCCATCCTGATGCGTTTTTAATAAGGAATATGCAGAGCGATTAAAAAGAAAGTTGGCACCACCAGAGACATGCAAGCCCAAGAGAGTAACCTAATATGGATGCAAGAGGCCTACCATAAGATAGGTTTAATCTAAGGGTTGGTGGAAGGCATATTCCTAAGAAATTTCACCTAAGGGACAATGAAACTTTGAGTTTCTAAAGACTTGCAAGGCACTGGAATGCAAAACCCAACAGATGGTTCCCAAGATTGGCTTACTTTTTGTACGATAAATCAACTCTCCTTTACTTCATCCTACCTGGTGCTGAGTATTCTCTCCTCTTCCTGAAGGGAGTGGAAATTCAGGACGTCTTTCAAGTCCAAGGGGGCACTCATTATGTCAACACAAATGCGGGCATAGGTTATACTTTAGAAACATATACTCTACAAAATATTTCCTCAGACAACTTAAATACATGCCTACAACCAGAAGCAACATGGTCCTTTTAATCACTTGTGAATTTTAATCCTTTATGACCATTACCATCCTAAAAATCAAGCATCTCCCTAATCTTACCACAGAATCTGATGCAAACCTGATACAAAAGCCCAACCAGAGAGTCAACTCAGCCTCCCTCAAACTCTGTTCCGTAGTTGTGGCTACATTCACCCCTCCCTGAGTTCAACAACAGAGGAGAATCATCATCATCAATTACAGGATTCTCTCTCCTGCTGGTTTTATTTCAGGATCTGGCACTTTCCTACTGTGGATGAAGTTTTAAGTAACAACTTTCTTGTGTCAGTGCTCTTTAAAATATCTGCAGATGTAGGCTATTTCCCAGAAAAGACACTGACATTTACAAGTGAGGCCTTGTATGTGCATTTGCAGTGGTGCCAATAAAACTCCAATTCTTGCAGTTCTGAAAATGCTTCATGTATTACTGAGAATATGACTATACAGAGAAAGAGGTGCATTACATCTCTCATTCTTTCTAAATATAGGAAATGTTTTCCCTTTTCACATAGTTTCTGCCTTATGTAATTTTAATGCTGTTTCCCTCCCTCTTGTTATAACACTTTTGATGTTGATGGACCAGCTCCCTATGCCCTATGGAATTGAGAGGCAGTAGCTGTCATTAGGAACTCCTTGAGCATCTTTCCATGTTTTCAGATGGCCAGAATTACAAGAAACACTGATGATCTTTGACAGCTGGATAATATGCTGACATGCCCAAGTCAAATTTTAGTATCTGTAATCATCAGCATTACTAGCAATGGGAAACCCTGTAAGTTTCAGAACTTGGACATTTGTTGTTAGCCATTCTAAGCTACAGATGTATATAAGGTGTTGTACATCTCACAATTAGCAAGTTGGTGCTAGGTTTATCAGAACTAGATTTTGACACCTGGTTGTTTTTAACATACTCTTAGGTGTCATGTTTTGCTTTTCTTATGGCAATAATAATAACAAAAACAAATCATAGTTTTGCTCATGGAGTTGGAAGAAACAGAAATAGCATGCTCTTTCCAAGTTTTCCATCAAATGAAACTTTAATTATTGCCTTTCAAAATATTTTTTCCTTACTTCTTAGGCAAGGGCTGGCATTTAGAATTTACACTACACATGCATCATTAGCATAAATGCAGGCACTCACTGCCACTGTAAATGATTAATAAACCATTTCATTGATGAAAATCATATAAAATAAATCATTATTCACCAAGATTGCAATTGCAGCTGCCTTCTGAGACCTATGCCTCCCATATTTAATTTGGACTACAGGTGATTCCTGCAGTGTATTATCTGATACTCAAATTCCAGAGTTTGTTTCATCTTCTTGGACGGTCAAATACCTCAAACAACCCCCACTACTGTCCATCACCCCAGATTCTGTTTCCAAAAGTATAATGCCTGCTACACAGAATATCTGCATGGGCACATCTCACAGCGTAGCTGCTCCTGTACGAACACCCCCAGGAATCCTTAATTACTAATTTTCTTGTTATCAGCATCATGTTCACTCTGCTAAGAATCATAACAGAGTTTCTCTTAGGTAAATCTACAAGGGTTTTCTCTTACTTGTCTGCAGACGCAAACTAAGCTGCTCTAGGGTAGGGCCCCACTCTAGGTAATTGACAGTCTGGTTACCACCCAAATACAGTAGACTAAGCTATTAATGCAGCCTGTTCCCATAGCTAGATGGAATTACCAGTGTATTTTTTTAAGTAACAAACTAAACATTTACCAGAAAAGGCCAGGGAGGCCAGGCATCCTATCATAGCTACAGTTGCAGCTTCCAGTTCACTTGGAGCAAGATTCGTCCAAACAAAACAGAGACCTCAGAACATCCTTCCTTGCTGGTGAGATGTAAGGACCAGCTGCAGCCTCTCACAGAACAGCCCTGCTGTGGCCTTTGCCTTATGGCAAAGGAGGTGCAGGTGAGGTGGCCACTGCTCAGGATGTACAAGGGGAAGGGGAGCTCAGCTGAGGGTTGCTGTGCTCGCCAGTCCCAGCTGAGTGCTTCCTATAGGCTCAAATACCCCACATTCCTTTCTAAAATTATTTTTAAGGGAGAGAGAAGAGGCTTTCATAAGTTTCTCCCCTGTGCCACAAGGCATTGCTGTATGCGTGTAGGCTGCAAGGTGGTAGGCAAGTCTTGATGAGGATGTTGGATAAGGGCTCCACGCTGTTTACGTTTCCTGCTGGCTCTCCCATGCAGCTGCCAGCCCTCCTGTTAGTCTGTCCAGCAGCGAGGACAAGCAAGACCCGCAGTGGCAGCACTGCCAGGCTCTCCAGTGCCACGAACTGAGAAACTCTCCCTCTCCCATCCGTCCGCTCCGTGCTCTGCCTGTCGGGCCGCTTGCTGTCCTGTGATCTTATATCATATCCGAGGTGACAGCTGAGCACACAGCCTAGACCCAAGGGGAGGGTTAATGTTCAAAGTGCCTGTGCCTGGAGATGCTGCTCATGTGTCTGCCTTCTGCCCAGCTCCAAAGAGGGAGTCCTGGGATCCTCCCCACGCACAGCATGATATGCAGTACAGCGGCTGAGGGGAAGGATGCAAAGCCAAGGGCCTCTCCAGTGAGCTTCTGGGTTGAACGTTTCAAGGCTGTGTGCTTGAATTCATGCAAATAAAAGAAGCTACCTTTTAGACACAGGTAATTTAGATATATAAGTACAGATGGAGTTTGGTGAATGGACAAGAATCAACGTAGTTTCTATCAAAACTTTAATGAAATTAGAGTACGAGTGTCCATGCAGACACGAGCAAAATAATAGCTCTTTGGCCACAGATTTCTTGGCTATTACTCCATTTACTTTCTTGAATCAATCACTAACCAACTAATGATCTGAGATGACCGTCTCAAGCTAGTTATAACAAGATCATACTTGAGATTTGTTCCTTCTCCTTCAGTGCTTGAAACTCAACCTTGAGAAGCTGGTTATGCAGTGGTCTCCAGCAAGCCCCAGCCCAGGTCTACACTGCTGGGAGCAATCCGGGTCTCTGGAGAGAAGACAGAAGGTCCATGTTATCTCTCACATGGGTTTTCCTTAATAGAAAAACACCACATAAGACAGTTTATGGCCTAAATACAGATTCAACAAGGCAAAAATAAAATTGGTCAGAAAAAACATAATAAATATGAAAGCGAGGATAAGAGATTAAAAGTCAGAAAAGGGAAAAAGAACAGATGAAATAAAGGTGAAATACCTTGAAAAGGATCTAGATGTTGTGCAAACAAATTAGCAAAAATTCAAGAGGAAATATAAGCGTAAGAGAGGCCCCAAGAACTGCAAGCTGGGTGAACGAAGGCTAAGGACAGGGAGCTAGTCGGGAGTGTGCAACAAAGATCCGGAAATGAAATATGTATTTGAATTGGCACCAACCGAAAATTGCTATAAATACGGCAAAAATTTGTAATGCCCTGTAAAATACCAACTTTATGTGTATAACAGGCTGGCTGGTATTAAAATGTTTTTTCTAGCTCCAGGCTTCACTTGACATTAGGAATTCTTGGAAAGGTGGGTTAAAATTCTGTTTTTTTTTTTTTTTTTTCTGCTCCGTGCCTTTTCTGCACATGCAAAGAAGTGCACATTGCCTTTTCTAGGCAGTCCTGCATGGGCTGCCTCACTCTGAACAACCCATTAAACATGTTTCTTTTGTATGGAGCTACACTATAGAAAAGGTAAATAATCTTGGACGAGCTCTCTGACCAAACACAGAACATACCAGCCCAGTACAATCATTCCAGTGAATTATGGCGTTGATGAATAAGTGATGATGACTTTTCCATATGTACCACAACCAAATTAAGAATCATGACCTAAGGAGTACTCTCCTAGTGGGAACTCTTAGCTAATTCTGTGCAGCCAAGAGTATTTTAAAACCACTTTGTGATCAATTTCATTATAAATATGTAATACTTGGCACATATATTTTACCCGTTGAAAAATAAAGCATCAGAGCTTGCCCTGTGAAACTGCCCTTCACATCTTACGGATAAGAAACTGAATCAACAAAACAGCATGTAATTGGTTTGCAGGAGTGATCAGTAACAGTTTCTACCATGTTTTAAGCATCTGATTTCCACAGCTCTTACACTAGATGCTGCAGCCAGACAGTTAGCACCTTGAGCATCCAGCTTGAAACAGGGCCTGTTCCCAGAAAATGGTTTCTAGCCTCTGCCCACAGAGTTATCATACTGGTCACTGCAAGGGTGCAGCATCAGGAGTCTCTGGAATGTCTTAGTGCAGGCTATTCATTTTTGCCTCTATTTTGGGGTTGTTTTGCAAACACCTGGTGGCCCAGATAATGCTCTCTCTGCATAGAAACACAAGAAGAAAAAACAGCAGCTCCCTGGCAGCCTTGCTGATGTATACTGCTGACCAACAAAATGTAAAGCAAGTCTCTGATCATTTGCCAGGGTCACATCTGGGTGCAGACAAAGCAGCAAGATCACAGAGCACTATTTTCCCTTGTTCCTATTACCTGAATGGATTATGACATGTGTTTTACATTGGATAAGCAAATTGATTCATATAAAATGAAAGCTTAAATGTAGCCTGTTTCTTAAGCCATGCTTTCCTAAGGTTTGTTCAGATTGAGAGAGGTATGTCTTACTTTCCTTTTCAAACTTTCTTGCTTGCTCCTGAGTTTATCAAAATATTTTCCGAGGCAGCTGAGTAGAGGATAGATTCACTATTTTGAGCTATTTCTGCCTCTCTCTGAGCATCAAGGGACATCACTGGCCAGTGAGTGCTTGGGCCATGTGGATTCAGAGAGACAACAAAGAGAAAACACTGTTTAAGTAGAAAGAAAATAGGCGAAGCATACCCAATAAACACCTTTTTCTTACTTGCTCAGCATTATTTCAAAATTACATAAACTCAGAGAGTCGAAAGATAAAAATTACACATGAACATGGGAGTTCTGCTTCTCTTGGCCTGTAGGCCCCAAAACTATCAAATCAGTCTAATCAAAACTCAGGGCTACCAGGTGGCTTAATGTGGACTCAATATCCACTGAGCAGGTCCCAGCCAGCCAACATTCACATGGCCAAAGTCATTAACGTGCTGGGAACACCGACGACTCCACTAGCAACCTCAACCGTGACGCCAGGAAGCCCCTTATGTCCTTGCCTTCCATTTCTGTCCTTGCCAGCCAGGCGTTGATTGAGTTGGGTGCTTCGTAGCGCAGGTTTGCCTCTGCTAACACACATCGGCTGCTACCGTAATAGAAGCCATGCAAAAAATACAGCTGTTTTCTGCAGTTCTTTCTTTATGATCAACACCTAGGGGTTAGGAATGGGGAGCCTGCACCGCTGTAGCAAGGATGGCTCCATACGCACCCAGGCATCCTTGCATGGACCCACAATGGCGTTTATGAGGCGGCTCTTTGTGTTTGTACTCTAGGTTTTGTTTGCTTTTTGGAACTTCACTCATTTTTGTTAAGTTACTCAATAGAACTTAATGGGATTGGAGTTTCATGCTGTGCTGAAGAGTTTACGATGTACAAAAAAAAAAAACTGGCACTGAGAGAAGAAATGACAAATTCATTAAAATATTTAGACATTGTACTGATGTAGCCGCTTTCATTCAAGAATTTCAAAAACACATTCTGAACATTAATCACCACTCCCAGATGCTATGTATAAAAAGCATTACCGAACCAAATACAGATGAGACATAGCAGAGAAGTTAAATGGCCTGGCTGAGCTCATCTGGGACGTAATCCAAAGATGCTGTTCAAACACATGGGTACAACCATTGCTCTTGCCTCCACATGGATTCACAAGGTTGTCCACAGCTCTGGAAGCGAATCCAGGGACGTGCACCCGCAAGCAGCCTGCTCCGGTCACCACACCTGGACTGCTCCCAGACCAGGTGTGCCCAGATCATGCACGCGCACAAATGCACATGCACGTTTACCTGTGGTTTCTTTCTTGCTGGTAAATAATTCCTCAAGCCAGGTACCTTTAACCCTTAACAACAGTGTTTGCAACCTGAGGAAGGAAACAGAATTGCAATGTGTAAATGAGGGCATCATCTAGCCTGAAGACCTACTAATAGCGGACTCAAAAAGAAAAAAGAAGTAAAAAGTGAGTAAAAAGTGAAAGCTGTTTTCATCATCATCATCATCATCCTCTGGAAAGCTGCACTGGAGTGGAACAGTGAGTCAGCTGTGATGAGATGCTGTTTCTTCCAGAGAAGAAGTTGGATGCACTTCTTCTGGTGGAGAGTTGACATCTCATTTCTGGGTAGTATGTTGGAGAAGCTCTCATAGCAGGTTTGTTATATGCCTTTGCTGCTGACAGGGAAGCAACCAGCTAGCATTTCTTTTCCCCTGTAGATTAGAAGATTAGATCCAGGAATAGGACTGCAGTGCCATATGCAGATGTATCCAGTCCTCCTGCAATAAACTTTCTATGGCGAACACTTATTATGCTCACACTTCTGGGATTCATTCCTTTTCTGCACGTAAGTCATTTTGGTTAAGTTGCTTCGTGTCCCTCAAGCACGTGGCACCAATAAATCTGAACATGTCACTCTATTATCAGACATGGTCCTAGTAGAGGCATTGCCACCCAAGAAGACCAATTCCAAGGAGCACTAGGACGGCAGTTGGACACTTGTTGCGGGGAGCGCACGCTGCAAGGCCAGCGTGCAGGCTACCGCACGCTCTGGGCACGCACCGCTGCAGGACAAGCACACATACTTCACACGGAGCCTATCTATTTTTATTTCTACCCTGCTTAAATTCTCAATATGAAGTCAAAAAAGTATGTACATACATTACCCAAACACTTATAGAACGTTCAGTTCGTGGAAAAAACAACACAGTCTGAAATGGGGATTTTTTTTTTTACCCTTGGTTCTCTTTCTCAGTGACTTCTGCTGGAATGAACAGAAACAGCTCCTCCTGGGAGGTCAGGATTATTATTCATGCCAGTCAGCCTTACAAGGTGCAGAACGTGCAACCACCATTCCAAGGGGCTCCTTCAGGGGCTGTTCCAATAATGGCATTGCCGAAGAGCTGGTTTCTACTTACAGATTGTCTATAGCAAAAGCCCATGGGAAACAGGCCAAAGGAAGGGCTGCCGGTAGAGAAGTGGGAGCCAGGAGGTTGATGGGATCTGTTCTTGACTTAAGCCAAGTTTATTATTTTAAACTGCTTTAGCAAATTTCACTGCATTTTAGTGGGTAAAAATAGCAAGCACTGAAAAGGCAAAACAGAAGAATTATAATAAATAATATTCTTAAAAAAAAAATCACTGGTCTTATTGATCCTTCACAGGTCTAAAGCCCACAGAGAAATTTGCTTGGGTGCACAGTACCATTCACACTAATAACCAAAGGTTTAATTATTAACTAACTATTAAAAAAAAAAAGTTTGTATTTTCATAAGTAATTTAGTCTCAGCTTGAGAAAGCAGCCCTTGACTGCTTTCTCTAAAGGAGGTTCAGGAAAAGGTGGTTATGAAGTAATTGCCAAAGACTCACATGTAACAGATGCTCTTTGTGCAACCAGTGTATTAAGTAGCAGCAAGACCTCTCTGTTTTGGGAACCGTAATTTTCGTCTAGCTATCATTTCCAAAGAGATTATCACAGATGATCTTTGGCCTGCTCTGTGGGACTCAGGGTAAGTGCTTGTGCCATCAGAAACAGCCTCTGTAATAAATGCTGCACCTTGAACCGAATATGGAGGTGAACTGGGGTCTGCTCAAAGTACAAAGAAAGCGCTGATGTAGTTCCTGAGCTCTCTCATACGAGGCCTCACATGAATTACTTTGCATTCAGAATGGTGCTTATGAGTAAGAGGCTCACTTATTTCATTTATGTTGTATATTAACATTGCTGAGCATGCTAAAGGTATTAGGTGATGAGAATCCTGAGATGAAACACTTTCCTGTTAACTTATTTTGCCAATCAGATAACGTTCTGCTAGCTCCTAGACTGGAATACACAAGTCCTGTCGAGGCTTTTCGGTTGCAGACAGATGAGATGCTAAGGCTAGAAAATGAACATACCACCTGAAAACGTACCACATGCTCAGGAGAAAACATGGGTCTTGTGCCTACTACTTGCCCTGTATAGAGCCTAGTTGTGTAAGGTCTTCTGCATGTGACTGCCATGCCATTTTTGCATGCCAAGAAAGAAGAGCAATGTGGGCACAGGTGGGCAAAGAAAGGGCAAACCAATCTACTGCTGGACAGATCTGCACCCTGAGTAAAGCAGGTGTGACACAAATGCAAGGGCCAGGGATGTTGCTTTTGCCTGTCAGCAGGAGCGACAAGTGCAACCACCACTGCTGCTTCACTGATAGCCATTGATAGGCACCGTTCTCTGCAGATTTTTCTGGTGTATAGGCGAGACACCCATGCAGAGCTCCACGGAGATGTTTCATGTGGTATCTTCTCAGCGAATATTGCCTACCTTTGTGATTGACCTAATGGGACAGCCAAATACTGTCCGCTCCACCGTGCTGTAAGGGATGAAGAATCAAGGCCTACTGGTAGAATCTAGTATTGTGGCCCAAGGCCAACTAGAAGCTGAGAACCAGGGAATCAGAGATACACAGGCTCCAGGATAAGGCAAGTGCACAACCATAGTGAGGATAAAGAGTAGTTGCCATATTGCCAGGCTGGGAGTGAGACATGAGGTAACAAAGCCTGGTTCAGGATAGATGAACAGGACCCACTGCAGAAGGGAAGGAAAGGAGAAAAAGAGGATGTAGGCAGAACAGGCTGGACTCAACACGCAGTGCCACGATTTATGTTAGAGTCTTCACTCGTAGCTGTAGCTGCAGTGTGGTGCCAGACAGCCCTCAGTGCCAGGCCGGGATGGTGGCAGGGGCTCACTACAGCTGCCTGCTGCCCTGAGGACTCTGCTACCCAGAGCATCTGCTTAGCCCACACCGCTGCACCACCTTTCTCCTCCAAGCAGAGAAAGAAGACAAGTTAGTAGATTCCGGATAGTCATGAGGCATGTAATAATACAGTCCCATAACTTTTGATGATGCTAATGCAGTATGAAAGAGTTTTAAAGTGAATTTAATTTAATATTGGTTCTCTTCACTCTACCAAAGAAGAGTAAAAGTTCCCCTAGATAAACCAGAAATGAGGCTCAAAGTGGCTCTGAATTGCTTTCTGGAGCTTTGTTTTGTGAAATCTGCTTGGAAGAGCGATGAGGCTCTGTGATCCCCACTAGCAAGACTGTAATGCAAATGGATTGAACCCCACAGTGCCAAGCAAGGTGGTGGATGAGGTTACCTGTCGTTCCTACATCATAAATGCGAAACACAAATCAAACTTCTGGATGGGTCACCAGAAGGAAGGTTGAGTGTTAGGCCTGTATTATGAGCAGCAAAGATATTGACAAAATATATATAGGAAAGTGGTGACTACCTACATCACATACAAACACTTCAGTGTCTACTTCTTGTTCAGAGGTGGAGCGTAGGTAGCAAGCAGCAAGAGACAGTTAGTATTTGTATGCAGACCTCAAATACAATCTGCCTAATTAATAGTTGATGAGTTTTCCTACCTCTTTCCCACCAGCTTGTGTTTTTTTTAAAAGAACGACAATACATTCTCAACCTTAAAGTCAATGTTGTGAATATCTAAGATCTTGATTTGAGCAAAATGACAGTATTTTTAATGACTATATGAATAAAAATGGGTACTTTCAGTAAAATAAAAATAGGTGCTTTTAACTTTGTGAAGATTGTTTCATCAGTTCTTACCTGGGAAGACTACACTGATGGAGTTAACTTTACCATAGCTTCAGTGAAGCAAAAATAGATCTAGTATTTCCAAGAGAAATTGTCAGCTTTCCTACTATAGATGCGATACTACAGATGAGAACACTGAAGTGTTGTCAGAGCTATAGCTGTTTATATCATTGACTCATGTTAAAAAGACCTGGAAACAAACCTGCCTTTTACAAACACTGGGTCTCTGTGACACTTTCAATATCAGACGAAGAAAACATGAGAGTGAGTTTATTCCCAAGCCAAGCGAGCTGGATGATTAGCTCTTCTGAGTGCTGAAATCCCCAAACACTCTTTGACTGGAAGGCAACAAAGTATTTGGAAGAGATCCTGGCTTGGAATCCGATTTTTCTCTGGGAAGTATGTGATAGTGAAGAGATATGAAAAGCACTAAAATTCTTTATCGTTATACGGGAAGTCGACCCAGACATTTGGAAGATCTAAAACACTTTTCAGCATGAGCATCAGAAAGACCATAAATTGAGAGGTAAAACTTTCACAGTTGCCCAGAATGTCAGTGGTTGATTAGAGGACACTTGATATGCGTGATCTAATAGTAATCACAAACCTCTCTATAATTAATTGCCTGACTGATTAGGCACCTTGTATGCAGGCTAAAGAAGAGAATGTTTAATGCCCTGTTGTTCAGTGATAAAAGAGCAGAAGTCATCAGGGTTCAGAGGTTTGGCCCTCGGTGTGTACTGTAAACAGCAAGGAAAGTATGAGATGGACAGTGTGACCTCGAGAGCTTTATTGACTGTGGCTGGCCAAAAAGACAGGAGTGGAGCTGAGGGCAAAATAACTGCTTTTGGTCAGCTTGTGTATTCCTTTGTGGATTTGTGTATTCCTTTATGCAAAAGCAGGACCGCATCAAATATGCACCTTATCATCATTCAGGTTGCTTTTTCCAAATGGAAATAACTTGTAGGAACTTAACATTGCCTGACAGCAAAGGGGAATATCAACTGTCCTTAAAAAGGGTATCATCTTGTTAACATACATTTTCCCTACAAGAAACTAACTGCAAGATGATACAGTTAGCCATCAGGCTATTGCCTACGTAACACAGCTGCATGAATTTAGGCAGCTAACTGATCACATATTATAGTCTGTACTAAACATAGTTAAAAGCCAAAAGCCTCACCTAAAGCCTTCAACTTTCACCAACAACCTTCAATCAGAGCAAGGATGCAGACGCTCAAACCCCAGACTGTTTGCAAAGAATAGCAAATACTCACTAGTAAAAGCTGCTAGCAAACATACTGAATGTCACCTAATTACCAGTGCACAAGTAGGAAATAAAGTGACAACATAAAAACAACCCAATGTCAGCCAGCAGATTTGTTTGGCATGCAAGTGAGAGTCATCAGCACAAGATAAACAACTCACAATAAGGATAAAATGCCATCCATGCAACAAAAAGCAGGCATTTCGAAATAAGCACTGAGAACTCAGAGAAATCCACATTCAGTAATCCTTTGGCAGCAGCTTTCGACCTGGAAATTAATGAGACACAGTACAGGACCCTGAGTGTCATTTTTGTTCTCACTTCTCGGAGCAGGAACTTGGAATTGTCAGCAGCAAGGAGGATTTCCCTTCAGATAACAGTTGCGTTGCTCAGAATATAAAGTAACGTATAGCGCAGCTTTCTCAGATGCTTACAGAGATGAGCGCGGAGCACTCAGAAACAAAGAATGCCCGAGCAGCTGCACTGGTGGCTCTGCTGGATGGTAGGGGCTGCCGGCTCGACACCAGCTCCGCGCCAAGGGGTAAGGCCAGAGCAAAGAGGGTTCTTGCTAATCTTTGTAAAACAAATGGGATTGCTGAGGATGTTAAAATGAAACAATGGAAATGCCTTTCTGTGACGTGCCTTTTCTTTTCTCGTGGTGCTCTTGGATATGGGGCCATCTTTGTTTTCTACATTATGCCATGGAGATGGGTTTAGTGCTTTATTTATTTATTTTTTTGCTTATCCTGTTTCCATGCTGCATAGGGAGAACAGGCCTTTATTACCCCACTCCTTGCTACTATAACATGTTAAACAGGTATAATTTATTTCGGATGTTGACTTTTCCTAATTTTTTTCAGTGAACAAAAGGCATATCCTGTTATGACTACGTTCTACTAATGCTACGCCTTTGAACTTTCCCTAAACCTTAGTTTCTGGGGAAATTAAAAGAAAAAAAGAAGTGTGTGTGACAAGTTCTTTAATTCATTTTTAGCTGTAGCACAATATTGTATTTGGCTAAGTGATTAAGACTAACATTTACATGACATTTAGGGCACACTATTTTCTAGCCTGTCTGTCATGAGTTGACGGACGGCTAAAAAGCTTGGATGTGAAGTCTTGTATATGCATCTGGAAGAGGAGAATGGGGACTGCTTGGATTGGAGGAAGAAGGAATTTGGGGCTTAGACAACTCTAGTCTCTTGAGTGAGAATTTGTGGGAAAAAAACATCTGAACGGAACTCATGTTACTATCCTATAAAGAAATGCTTTATAACTTTGGATGAATGCATCTTTCTTAAAAACTTTGGATTATTTTTTAGAATTTTTGACTAGAAAAAAAGAGCATTCAAGAACTGTGCCTAGGAATCTCAAATGGAGGTTAAGGTATTCAAACCTCACCAAAAAGAGATGGGTATCTGGCACCCACTTCCCTTTGCGAATTCCATTCTTCATCCGTTCAATAACAGTACCTGCACACTGGGGCAAATCAAATGAAAATGATTCCTTATAAACAAATGCTTTCAGTTCCAAATTCTTCACATTTTTTTGTCTTAACTTATTGTATTTGTTAGATGCTAATGTTAAGACAAAAAGAATTCATTTAAACATTAGATGCTGGGTGGACTGTTGCTCATTTGTGATCTAATTTTCCCAATTTAGGAACTACTCCTCTGAAATGCCTTGCAGGAAGTTTTTTCTGTTTGTCAAAGGAGAGTGCCTAGTGTTCAGTCTAACAAGTTTTGAAGGTAAAAAGAGAAGGGAGGAGGGAAAGAACCTGCATCTTATTTTGATCCTTGTAACAGATACATGGTGTTTTGGGCTGGACAGGTAAGTGTGACTCCAAGGCAAATACTGTCCTGTGATTTTAAACTCAGTGATGACATTAAATCCTAGCCCATCTAATTAGCAAGTTGAAGTAACATGAAAAGAGGCCAGCAAATTTCTCTAGAAAGAGGAGTGTTCCTTGCCCCTCCACACTTAGTTGCTAGCTGAGAGCAAGAGCAGAGCAGCAGCAGGCTACATAAGGCAGGTTCACAGGATGCATCTTGTATTTTGAGACTTGCAACTTATGATACTTTCTGCCAGGCTGACAAGGCACAAGAAGCAAATGCACCGGCTCTTGGAATAACCAGCCTCCTCTGCTTCCAAAATACTCCTGTTGTGCATTTTCGCCAGCCGCGTTTCCTTTCAGATGGAGAGTTGTGCCTCATTGTTGTGTTCAGAAACCTTTCCTGCCTGCCACACTGTAAGATTTTTTTCCCACACCTTCAGCCTACTGTGTCCTTTTGCAAAGCACAGAGAAGAACATGTAGAGTTACAAGAAAAGGTTAATTCCTGCCGAGATTACAACAAATCACAATAACTTTTGTCTCTGTCATTTTAAATAATTTCAGCTTTCCTACTTGAAATGGTGTATTATAGGCATGAGTTGCATGTACAAACATGTTAACCTCTGTGGACTCTCTTCTCCACACCCACTACCTACAGTTTGATTCTTCCTGTACTTACATATGTACAGCATCCACATTAAAAAAAAAATCCACTCACAACATTGGAGTCTAATACTCAAAAACCGGGCAATGCCAAAGGCAAGGTAATACTGGCTGGGTTGTGCAGGCCAATGCATGGAGGCAGCAGGCTTCAGTATGGGATCATACGTTTTTTCTTGGGGACCATTACAGGCTGTATTTCCTCAATCTTCCTGCCTTTTGCCTCACCTTTTCCACGAAGCCTGCTTGCTAGCCATGGGATGAGAAGGAAAAGGAAGGGAAGGGAAGGACAGGCAAAGCAAGGGGAAGCAACACAGCTAAAGCTTGAGCAAACACGGGTAGCTTTTCAAGATCATGGCAAAACACACATCTTTAATACTTCAGCCACGTAGCCGGGATGTTGGAGGGCTCATGCAGGGAACAGCCGAATCATTTATAAAGGGTCCCGTTTTTAGGCTGGGCAGAATGAGAAGTTACAAACTGTTTCTCCAAGCCTTCCTCTCAGAATCAGTGGAAGCACCTTAGCTGCCGTTTCTGCACACACACACACACACACAGAACGAACACCCCAGCCAGACGCGGCAGCCAGCACAAAGGCGGCCCGCGGGTCCCGCGAAGGCAGCAGGGCCGGGCAGGGGCAGAGCTGCCGCCCAGGAGCGCTGCCCGCCCGGCCTGTGTCCAGCGGGAGCGCATCCAGCCTCCATGTGCTCCCGAGCCGCTTCCAGGCGCAGGGGCCTTGCTCACAGGAAATTTAAGGCTTACTGTCCTTCGGCTGCGTTGCGTGGGAATGCAGACCTGTGAAATATGCCGGACTACGCGAAGGGGAAATGATTTCTAGGCATTTTCTTTTTTATTTTTTCCCTGCAGTCATGAGGGACTGTGTGAGCCAAGGATAGAGAAAATGGTTAGCAGAGGAATACAACAGTAATAAAGCTGCAGCCCTTAAGAAAAGAGAAAAATGTATTCTAAGTTGTCTTTTAAGCCCAGCTGCATAGCTAGACTTTGTGTTATGAATCTATTTAGATTTGTGAAATGATTTTCTTTGACAAATTTCTTTCAGCATTACAATATTTGTCCTAAAATTTAAATTATGGGACCTTTTTAATTCCTTCCCATATGCAGCATCGGTTTTTTTTCCTCCTGTACTTCCAATACTTTGATATTGATTTTGAAAAGAGATCGTACTCAGTGTAGGGTGCACGACTGAGCTATGTGTATGTTACTCAGATCTGTCAGGGAAGCAATGCTGAGCTCTGTGAGACAAGTGATGACTAGAACATGTCATATGTTACACAACACAAAGTCTTTGCCTACGAAGGAATAACAAGGCTTTATATGTTTTGGAAAGACTGAAAACTGAATCTGAAAAAATGCCATCTACGAAAATAAAACACACTGAGGTTTGTCGTCTTAGCATAGATCAAAACTTAAAAATATATATATTTTTCACAAGAGATGGGTGTAGGCATAAAAAAGTTTTGTTTACGTCCAATGTTATCATCCTAAATTGGTAAGAGACAATTTAAAACAGGTCCACATCGTGGATCAGACAGGTTCCATTTCTAGTCTTCTGTTTTCCTTAACAGTCTGGAGCTGTATAGTAGATTTATAAAAACAAACAAACCAAAAAAGTTCTCTAACAATTACAATACATGGAAAATGTATCATATAGGCTTCATAGTTTATATTTAGCTTTATATTTTCCCGATCCTCCTCTGCACTAGTCTTCTCATCATCCCTTGAACTAAAACACGAGTAATTATCTATGGAAATGCATTTCCTTTTTTTTTTCTTTAATTCTGTATTTCATTAACTGTATTCGAAGTACTCTCATGATACAAATTACATGCATATCTGTACAAAAGAAAAAAAAAAGGTTAAAATAATGCTACTGTTACAATTCAAAGCATCAAAGAAAAACAGGAAATGCCAGAATGAAGAATGCCCAAGCGTCATCGGCATATCCCTTAGAAGAGGGTAATATTCTTTTCCCAAAATGTCTCCAAACTAATTGCTGGGAGCAAAGGAAAAACACTTGGGAATCATGGGCTCAAAACCACACTGAGGAGCACAGCATTGTTTAGAGCAACTATTTTATCCCTCAGGGCTTGTTTCCATCCATTTCTTCTTGCACCTCCTGCTCCTGACTTTCCTCTTCTCCAAATGCTTCAAGTCTTTGCTCCAAAGAAAGGAAGACTCTAGAGATTCCTGATGAACTTAAGAAAAAAATTAACAGTGGAGAAAAACAATGCAGTTGTCCCTAATCTTGTTCTTGGAAACATCTGTACCATTTAATCTGAAACATTAAAACAAAAAAATTTAGGCTAAAACAGACATGGAAAATATCAGTATAAACAGTTCAAATTTGGCAAAGTTAATTCGGTTGAAAATAGAGCCTTATAAAGGGATCTCTTAGGAAACCTTGAATTTAAGAGGGGGACATTTAACAGCTTTGCATGCAATAAAAAGAGTATATAAAAGACAGTATAGTAACTCAGTATGTAACCAACATAACAGCAATGCAGTTATGCTGTTTGAATGGATGGAATGGCCCTCCTAAATGCAAGTAAGAAATAAAAGACTGTCCAGACTTAGGGGGAAAAAAAAAAGAAAGGATTAATAATGACAACATGAAGACAAATCGAATGAAAACCTTAGAAATTCCAAGCTGAAGATTACTTTAGCAAGCAAATGAATTCAAGGAGTGAGTCAGTTTTCAGTCACTGGCAGTAATCTGCAGATAATCTGCAGACCAGTGAGAATACCAATCTAGAAGAAAATAATGTCACAACTTGGCAATGCAGCAGCTGCGTTTGTCATCTTAGAAACACTTGTTTGACATTGATGACCTGCGACAAGTATGACTTGCTAGCTCACACATTAAAAGATGAACATGCAACTCGGAAATTTATCTGATACACAGCATCTAAAAATTTCAACAGGCAAATCAATTTGAAATGCATCAGGTATTAAGTGGAATGCATCTGTAACACATTCCATTATCTGTCTGGGTTAAACATCTCTTTACTGCTCACTCTATGCCCACAATACAGCAGAAGTATTTAGAGCAGACAGAAGGATGAACCCAGAACACCTGCCATGGGAAGCCTAGACCTAAAGGGACCTACCCAAAGATCCTTGCACTCCCCATCACACAGTAGTTGAAGAAGGAAAGGAGATGGGATTTACTAACACAAAGGAAGTCTACTCAGTGTCCTCAGAGAGACTGGGAATGGTGGCTTTTTTTCACACTCTGAGAAAATCCCCATGTTACAGGAATGATTCAGAGCAAAATCTTCCATTTCTATTAGGGCTTCTGTTCTGGCAGCCAGTGCCTGGCCTCGGCAGCTACGAAGAGTTGAATAACCAGTACTGGGGAATTAAATTGTTGTGGAGATGCTCCACATTCCAGGGACTGCAATATCGCCTGCGCATTGCGAGTGGTGCGACGGCCATCTCAGCATCTCGATTTCTCCCCCTGCAGCTGTACGTGGGAAGCTCCTAGGGAACACACATAAAGCAGGATCCGTCTTCGCTTTGGCTACCCGGGCCCGGCAGAGCTGCCCTGACTTGCTGCTCGCAAGGAGACACTGGGCCTGTGACTGGGGCTCCCGAAAACGAGCAGTGCCGCTTTCATGGGGTGAACCATTTTAACCAGCGCCCTGTGATTCCTCCCGTTGCAGCTCAGATGATAGAGGAAAATCAGCCTCATCCAAAGCCAGTAAGTTCCAAGGGAAGCTGTGGGACAGATTCTGGCCTCGTTTTTTAGCAATTCAGGAGGATAACTATTGCGCCAGCTATGTAAGCAGCACTTGGGCAACGTTATTTGTTCATTTGTGCCCATACTGGGGCATGTGCCCAGTTTTCAAAGGCAGGCACCGAGTCTGCAGTGCAATATGTAGTAAGTAGGTTACACTGTTGTATTAGGGAAGAGTTAGTGCTCTCATTTATGCAGCAAATGCTGCTCTCCCTGTCAGAGCGCGGAAGCTCTGCACATCCAGTGGCATGTACTTCCTTCAGGCGCCTTCCTGAAAGTCTGCTTTTGTCATAACTATCTGGCAGTGCAGCTTGGAAAATACAAATCAAATTTCCTCTTACTTAATTCATTACAAAGGCAAAAATCAGAAGCCATTATCAGCTCCAATAGAAAGTCTTCTTAATTCTATTTGAGTGACAGGCTGCCCCCTCACCTTATCGAGTGTGTAAAATTTCTTTGCCATGGGATTATTTTTCACTTTCATAATAAGCATCTTGAAGCAATACGGTCGTATATAGTGTCTTACTTACAATTCCTGGAGAACCACAGGGCTCTCGAGTGGAGACTGAAAAGGTATTAGTGTCTGTTTCCACTTATCCCATTCTCAAGTTCCTTGCCGCTTAATCTGCAGCTGGATTGCTTGGCATAAAACTTCCTGCTCCCGGTGCTCATCGGCCTTTTCAGCCAAGTGCTGAAGGTGGGGGGCAGTTAGCAGGTTTGGCATGTGAGCAATTATTCCAGGCTAAAAATCAAGACGTAGCTACTAACTTGGGGGCCACCTTCCCCCTCCCCCATGGAAGAGCAGACACTAGTCCCTTTGGGCAATATACTGCTCATATGCTTAAAGCCAGACACGGCACTTGCTGTTCGACCCCTGCATTTGTTCTTGCAGTATGACCCATTCACACCATGGCCACTTCTGGGGTGCAGAATTTACCTAAGCGGCAAAAACAACCAATCCCACCTCGTGTGTGTTTACATGGGAAACAAACGTACATGCTGTTCGACACTGCATTTGTGTGGGTATTTGTCGTATCAGTGTTTCCTCTCAGATCCTGGGGGGCAATGGGCTCTCGGGTAACACAGCAGAGTCTGTGGGTCTGTACTCAAGGTCATTGCATTAGTTCCAGTACCGTCACTACTGTCTTAGGAGAGCATCACCCCAAGGACAATACAACTCGCAGATGACACAAGCAGGACATCCACCCTTATCCTGGTGTTTTGTATGAAGGCTCTTCACACCAGCAAAATTCACGGCTCAAATTCCCACTGAGATATAAGCATTCTAACATTTTGTGTTTAAAATAAAATCCTGCCTTTTTACCTAAATTGATAATCTTCATATCATTTTTTTTCTTAAAGTACAAAACAGATTCAATTAAATGTCATTTGTATTTAGTTTTGTAAACACTTAGATCCTAGGAGAAATTAATGAAGACTCTCTTGGGTCAGTTTCCATTTTTCCTGAAAATGTTTTGAGTGAAAAAATAACACAGACCTGGAGCATCATTAGTTTCTGCTCCCGAGCTTTTCCTTCCATAAATAATTTAATTATATTTCAAAATGTGGTGTCACTTTGAACTAAAAAAATTTTAAAAAAACATTTTGAATTGTTTTCTTTTATTCGACCTTAGATGACAGCTTGGTTAATCTGGATGACTTGAACTAGTAATAATAATTAAAAGAAAAGCAACATCCTGAACATTTTAATCCACCTCTTGTTCTGTGTGTGAAACTGCATGTGCTGCGCAGCTGTTGTGAAGAGATGAATTACTGGGTAGGGAAGCGATGCTCTTTATAGCACAGATCTCCAGATGAAGATCTACGGAAGAAGCCATTAGCAAGGCAGCAGTTGCCAGTGATTCCCACATTAGCATATCCCTCTGCACCGTTCGCAGGACATCTGGTGCAGCACCAGAATCCAAAAGCATTTAAATATGCTTGTAGAAACATTTAAGGGACAAATGAAAGCTGTGGAAGGGAAAGAACTAAAGGGAGGGAGAGCGGAAATCCGACAGACGCTGTGTGACCAACCCCGGATCGCGGTGCTATTTCTGGTCTCCCGCTTGCAGCGAGCAGCGTCCGCGTGTGCTGGTGGCTGCCGTGCGTCGGGGCAGCGTCGCAGGGGACGGCACCAAGAGCAGCAGGCAGTGGCCATGGCTCTTCCAGCACTTCTCCTTCACCAGCGTATATCATGGCGAGTCAGGCAGTCCAATGAACTTGCTCCTCAGCCAGCTGTAACTCTCACACAGCATGGTAATGCCCAAGTAATAGAAGCTCTCTCTCTTCTTATTTTTCGTGGAGCAGGTGGCTTTCAAATAGGAGGCAGGTTTGCTGAGAACATTTGGGGTAGCCTGGGCTGGGTGGCCTAGATCTGGGCAGATCTTTAAGCATTTCCCCCTTTCTTATGTGTAAGAAAGGGAGGACTCTCCCGACGTCACATTAAGCATTGCAAGCTGGTGCTATTTCACAAGCTGCGTATACAGCATGAAATCTGTAGAGCCCCACAGCTCACACACAGCACTAACATGAGATGTAGCCAGGCCAAACTGGGAAAGGCGCTAAGCAGCGTAACACGGGTGCTATAATCTGAAATAGAGCTTCCTAAGTCCCTAAAAAAAGAACAAAAAATTATCAGGTTGCAAAAAAGCTAGCAGGATATCAACACCAAGAGCATTTCAGAGAGGGTAGGTTTACACAAGAGCTTAAATGTTTATTTGCTGGACGAATCCCGGAAGGCGATAGCTGCGGAGCAGGAGGCCAGGTCTTCATGCTCATCTCTCCAGCAGTGCCTGCTCCCTGGCTTGCAGGTGAGCTCCGCACCCTGCCCTTTCCCCCTACCAATTTGTTAATTAACTTCTCTGAAAAGAGACGGTGTCCCCATACACAAACTGACCTCCCATGATAAAATGGACATAAAAATATGCATCAAGCTTCTTAGCAGACAAATATAACTGAGTAAAAAATGGGGATCTTGAATGATCAGCTGGCTTCATGAAAAGCATGAGGTCATTTGAAGATATGAGATTGTCATTGAATTTAGCTCATCTCCACTGTAATCCCCTCTGTGAATACTGAAAAGGGACATAAAAAGGTGAATTGAGAGTTTCTTTTGTTAGCACATAGCCCTGTGGCCTTACATTGTATTTTTATAAAACGTGTGAAGTTTGTATCCTGTGCTCTGACCTCTTCAAATCCAAGTGGTAATATACTCATATTTCCAAGTTGTTTTATCTGGAAAGGATTCTGGAGCATCCGTGCCTATTCTCTCCTTTGATCATCTTCTCTTGAATCCTTGCCACATACATAATATGAAATCAATCAAGCGTATGGAAGGAAATAAGGGAAAGCATCAGAAATGTAGAGAGCTTAGGTTTCAGGCCTTGGTCTTGTCATCTAAACTCTTGTTGAAACTGTAAAGGATTCCAGCTATGATTTAGCCTCTATGCTCTAATGCTCTAAATGTCTGAAGATGTTTCAAGCCAGTAACTCATTGTATATGTTTTGTTGTTTTTTTTTTTCAAAAGAGATGTGCTGAAAGTAGAGGCTTTAGACTCACCTCAAACTGAAGCACATTAACTTTTATCCATTTTCCTCAGGATTCCCAAACCAGAAATGCAAAGGCTGCAGAAGCAACAGAAGGAAATGGTCACAACAGCTCTAGCATTTGGGCCTTGGAATGACAACATGGAGACTAATTTGGTGATTTGCCAATACTGAGACTAAGGTAGGGCTACACAAACTATTGATTTGCTGTTGCCTTGGAGGAATTTAATAAGAGAACAAAGAGAAAATGTCAGCTAACGGTCTACAAAGATGGAAAGTTATTATTCCCAAAACAAGGACAAGTGAACAAGAGTGCTTTTTCTCTCTTCCTACGTGCTCACTTCATGTCTGGCTCCTTTTGACCTGAAGGACATGACCATGCAGTTGGCCATCCAAATCCTTCATCATCTATGCGTGTCTCTGATATCAATGTTCAGTGAAGCAGTGGATGCAAAAATTCAAACCTGGACTTTGTTACTGATATTGTTTTCAGCCACAAGGGTCCCCTCCATTGTAAGGAGTCAATAGAAAGAACAGATATATCGTGTCCCTCAAGCCTGGTCATTCCTCCTATGTAAGACCTTTTTTCCCTGAATTAATCTGAATCCACTTTCTATTTCTTTTCTCTGAATCTCCTCCCCTCTGGACCACCCACTGTCCCTTAGACAGTGGTATTTATCTAACGACATGCTGAGAAATATTTTAAATGCTGGCTTTCCCCCCTTTATAGCCTCCTGGATCCTCTTCTTCCATCTACTAAAGCCACTGGCAAAACTCCATATGACTTCAATGGAAGCGGAATCAGGCTGCTGATGGATAACTGCACTTCTTCCACCTAATCCCAATATCAAATATAGTTGTCAACTATGTGGGCCAGTTATTTTTCTCTATTGTATTAAAAGAATACTGCAAAAGTATTGTAACTGTATAATGCCGTACGTGTCTCTAACACTATTTTTCAATTCTTACACGAAGTACTTGGCTTCTTCCATTTTCTTTCTTTTGATTTCAGGTTTGCATGCCAACAACCGCTTGCCGAAGAAAAAAGAGCTGATTCCCCTGGCCAAATGAAAAAGTACATTCCTGATATGGCATCCAGCTGAGAACTTGAATGGGAAGCAATATACCCAACAGGCATCCTGTGTCTTCCTCCAGCCCACCAGCCCACCAATTTTCTGTTCTCTCAACACTCACAGAGACTCAGCATCAGCAGTTCCTTTACTGGATGAGCTTACTCCAAGATATTTTATTATCTTAACCATTTGTTTATGCCGTCGGGTTATGGACTGCAAACCTACGAGGGCATGGCTGAAGAGAGAAGAGCTTTGCGTATAAGCTGGCCTGAATTTCAGCCTAGAATGTGCGTTGAACAGCTTTTGGAATTAGAGATTTATGAAGTGCCTTCGCACCTCTCTCAGTGCATTGCTTGCTTGCTTCTCCTCACCCAGTTGTGCCGGGGTGATGCCAGGTCCTGCTTTGCCCATTGGATCTTCCCACCTGTTGGCCTCCTGCTGCAAATGCCAGCCATGATTCCTCTCCTTCTGCATATCCATCCCTCGCAGTGGCTGGACGCTGCGCTCCTTGCAGCAACGTGGCCTCCGCAATACGCACACGGCCTCCAGGAAGGCAGTGCCCGGCTCAGTCCCTACTGCACAGTCACACATTTGTTTTGCTGCACTTGGCAAACTTTGCTTCAAATGGGAAGAAGAGAGGCATACAGGCTCAACATGGACTGGCAGCGAACTCGGCACCCCAGGAAATGCTAGGAGTGCATGTAAGCCGTGACAGCTAGGACCATGCTGTGAGCCTCGACCAGCACACAGAGATTCTGGATCTGGAAGATTTCCTCAGTCTGCTACAGACTCAGCAGGTAAAAAGAGAAAGTTTGATTCCTCCTGTCAAAGGTTTTGGTATGTCTTCAGTCATCCCAAAACACCTTAATTATGGAGACAAAAATCAAGTTTGCTTGCCAAAATGTCATTATGGAAAATATAAAAGGACGTGAAAGGCAGACTGGCATTCTTGTAGGCTTGCTTAATCCCATATAAGTGTTTTATTTACCAACCTTACCAACTTCTTCTCATAAATATGTTATAACGTCCAGGGCACATTTTAGTGGGAACTATGATTATCTAGCCAATATTTGTGATTTTGCGGTGTTGAGTAATTGTCACTGTTGGTTCTTATTAGCAACATCCTACTGCAAAAGATACTTAAATATAACCGATCAATCACTGCCCTACCCTTTTCCATGTTGGACCAAAACTGTTTTCAGTTATTCCTTGTCCAAATGAAGTGAACTGTTTAGTCAGACATGGAAGTTTTATCACTCTCTGCACATACCCATAGTTATATATACCTACATAAAGGTTAATCCCCTCCTAGTATATTGTCATAAGTTGAAGAAAAATAGGAGTACTTGGCGTTTTCTTTTCTTTTTTTTTTTTCTATTTTACCATTTTATTCTATTCGAATTAATATTTTGTATGGCCTTTATTTTGCAAAATAATCATTCTATGGGACAGTTTGGATTTTGGTAAGAGAGCTACAAATCTCACGTGGGGTTCTAGTAAAGCCCAGAACTATGCAAATCTCCTCCCCACCCCCCAAAAAAAAAAGAATTTTGAGAAAAATCCAATTCTGACAGATATTTTGCATCTCAGGTCTGTTTTGGTATAACACTCCAGAGGATCATTAGCAGATCTGGAGTTTGTGAACCTAGAGATTTTACACCTGACAGCTCAGTTACGCTCCACAGATAATTCAGGATAAACCATGTCTTTGCAATTCCAGTCAAATTCTCTATCTCTAACAACTAACCTTACTCAAAATTCTGTGAGTTATAACTGACAGGGCAGGTTATATCTCACCAGGGATGGGGTACAGCATCACAAGACCGCTACAACATTAGTCTCACCGGTACGTTACACCCACAACCCGTGGGCTGCTGTGCAGGTAGCAGTCCTCAGTTTCTTGTTTTTTTCAGAAAGCTGGATCCAACCAAACACCTCCATAGGCTACCTGCATACCTAGTTTGGACTCTTCAACATTTACAGAGCAAGACATTCTGTAAAAGTCTCACCATAACTTGTATTTACCTTTCCTACTCCACCAGTCCCAGTCCTTCCAGGAGACCTTGTAAGACTCTTACACTCCTGTCCCAACACGAACTGAAATAGTTGTGCTTTATGAGGACTTGTCAACATGGGGAAAATTCCTCCTCTATCCATTATTTGACATCTAAGCAAAACTCCAAGATGCTTCAAGCAGCGCAGGACTGCACCCTTGATATTTGTACGGAAGACAGGTGTTAGTGAGAAGCTACAAAAAGCCCCCAAAAACAAATTTAAAAAAGAGAGAGAAACAGAAAGAACAGACTGACCATCGAGAAAGATGTAATACTGGGTTTGAAGCCAGAGCTGTTTTCCCTCATGATGGAGAAGCACCAACCACACTGGGGGCACTCAAGCAACATGAGTTGCAGCACCAAAGGACATGAGATAATGAAGAACAGGAATATGGGCTTTGCAGTAGTGCACAAAGGGACAAGAGTTTCCAAAGCAAATGTTTCAAAGGCAGAAAGGCCCACTCAAGCCACTCATGTATAACTCATCATGCTGAGTGATAAATAACCATCTGGGATTTTGCTCCGCAACCCTTATTTCTCTACAAGCAGCAGGCATTTTTGCTTTTATATGTTTATATTCAGAAACTAAATTCAGATGCTTAAAATTTCCTTTGGAACTAGACAACTGTATTTATACAGTTGATTCCATGACACGGCACTGGGAATGCCTCGCGAACTATGATGCCAGCATCAGGCAAGTGCCTTCTCAGACTCCAAGTGAATGAGGAGGACTGAAAAAGTCATTTTCACTTTAATGCTTTGAGTCTGTCTGCATGTCGTCTTTCTCCCCTTCACCTCCAAAAAGCCAAGGAGAAAACGTCAGAGATTGCTATTCAAACAGAAAGGCAAAGATCCTGAACAGTGAAGTAGGTAAAGTAGCTAAATCCCACTATAGGATTTGTGCATTTTTTAAGCATTTGACAGCGCTGAACTACAGCACGGTGATTTTACACAGCGTGGCTATGTAAAGACGTTTTTCCTCATGCAAATGACACTTGGTTACGTCATGAAGGGAAGATGAGTGGGGTATGTGAGTGGCAGGGTAAGAGGAAGAAACAGCTGCATGTCATATGGGGAGATGCAAAACGCCTGCACCACTCTACCGAAGGCTTAAAGTTGTTTCAGCAGGGCTACATCCTATCAAGCTCTAAACCTCTGCCAGAGGCAGGGAGGAAATTAATAACATTATAAATCAAACAAAGTGAAAAACAAAACCACACTCCTTGCAGTGTTCTCATCCTCAAGAGGTTAATGACGGGCACCCTCATTACCAATGTTAATGTGACTTAAAGGACACATACAGTACAACGAAGGGCTACAAATAAAGCTCAAAACAGAAAGCAGTGCTGAGGAAAAAATGGGTGAAGTGCAGCTATTAGCTAGTTCTGGAGTGGTCAGAAATTGTCTACCCAGTTTTAGCAGTTCACAAAGTAACCGCAACACCTCATCAGAGGGATGTGTGAAAGTAAGTGTGCTAAGGACTTAAGTTTTAAAACAGTGAGCAAGTGTTTCCACCATAATTTTATCTGCCTCCATAGATGAAGCCAAACACTGTTCTCCATACAGATAATTTAACTGTTCACCATGGACTATGAAATTGAGGAGGTTATACAGACTTTCCATGTCATGAGTTCAAGCAAACAGATGTTGACCTATAACTTGGTTACAAACTACTTGAAATAACTATTGCTTTGCATTCAATTCCCTTGGCTGTGATGGTTGCCTGAGCCACGTGGTTTAATTCCTCGAACCTGACCCGACAGCCCTGCCAAACAGAGCCCTGTCAAACTGGCACCCGAATGGCCTGGGCGAGAACTTTGATCCAAAGGTTGGCTCACATGGCACAGTGCTGTGCAACAGAGTCCTTGGGAAATTTCCTGTTTTGTATGAATTGTGGTGGAAAATTATAGCAGGCAGCATGGCTTCGGCGGTAAAAGTCTGGATCTTCTTTAAACACACATTCAAAATATTTTTACATACTATCTGCTTTTCTTCTACCTATAATGACGTTCTCTTCTACTGGAATTAGTAGCAATCACCAAATTGGAGTTGCACCTAACAAACTATTTAACTAGTCTCTACTCTTGTCTTTTCCAAAATTCTTCTGTGATGTGCTTTCACCTTTCAGGAAATGATAAACCTACAGAAACATGCCCTTAAAACAGGCTTACAGGAAGAACTGCTATGTGAAAGAAAACAGACAGGAAGGAAATATGGTATTTTTCACCATCATATGAAATACTTCATTTTTTTCTTCATAGCCCTCTTACATTCACTGTGACCACTTAATATTCAAGTATTTGGAGAATATCAGTTGTTAGCACAATCCTCAGATGAGGAAGTCTGGGCTGAGGTTACTGGTGTTATTTGAGAGAAAACCCAGCTCCATGAGGGTTTGCATTGGGAGTACATATGTACTATATATGCATATGTACTATATTTGGAGAAGAGTGGAACACTATCTCCATAAAAAGATATTTCTACTTTCAATAAAAGCACCCAACAATTTTATTACACACTTGAATCTCAATCTAAGATAAATGTTTCCCATTTAGAAAAGAAAATGCTTTTGGAATGATAAGGATAGAAGCTAGTTTCCTGAGTGACCAAAGCTGAACTCACAGCTGGACTGTTCAAAGTCTTCTTTTTCTTTAATTTTAGTTTTATAAACTCACAGGTTATAAATCATCATTAATTTGACAGTCTGGCTTTTTGCAGGTTTAGTTTAATATGCTGGCATGCTGCATTCAACTCAGGAGTTAAGTGAATTATTGAAAAAAAGTCCAAATTCAAACAAGCTTCCTCCATATTATCAAATTTTAGCATGTTTTAAAAAATCTGCTTACCAGATTTGAAAGGTCAGTTGACTCGACCTCCCCTATTACTGTCTCCTCTAGAGTTCACACTTGGTTCACACTCCTGGCATGAGTATTAGCAGGGTATGATTTAAGGGTTTCACTCTTATGAACTTAAAAAGTTTTTGGAAAGGGCAAGTAACTTTCATATCTTAAGACTGGAGCCTAGCTTGGAGAGAGAAAATGAAATGCTTAAACATGGTTTAGCAGTAGATGTAAAGCCCAACCTGAACTTTGCAGCTTGGTGTTTGCCTTGTTGCACCAACGCATCCAGCAATCCATGATGCGACCTTGTATAACAATCCTGTTATCCAACCTCGCTTTAGCCTTGTGTCAGTACAGGGGCATTTTCTAGGACCTGGATACTACTCTCCCTCTGCAATTCCAAATAAACTCCAGGTTTCTGCCACATGGCAGATAGCTGCTCTAACCTACACTGTGTAAACAACAACCAGTGCGCTTCTCTCCGCTGAGAAATAAGAAGATGCTTGACCCGATTCCCCTCTAAGCTGTTGACCTTCTGGTCTGGAGCTTCTTTTCTCTGCGGAAGACTTTCTTCTGGCACTGCTTTCCTTTCTCCAGCTTCAAGCCAATCCCAAGCTGGTTACTGAGGTCAGCTCCCTGTCACCGCTGCTGGAGAACTAGAGGAGCTAACTCCTGCCCGTGCCACCTCCTGCCCAGCCAAGAGTCCTGCCCTGACCCTTTCCCCTCTTCAGGCCAAGGGGCACTTGTCTCCCCACCTCAGAGACTCTCCCATCTGAGACAATCTAATCTGGTAGACAGCATACATCTCTCAGGGCTTTTCCCCTTTCACAGCATAACATCTCATGTGATAACCAGGTGAGGGAACACCAAAGAGGAGGATCTTTTCAAGGAAAGAGCAAACCTCTTCAGCATGTAGAAAAACCTAAAGGGAGGGAGTAAAGAAGACAGAGCCAGACTCTTCTCAGTGGTGCCCAGTGATGGGACAGATGGCTATTGGCACAAACTGAAATCCCACTTAAACATAACAAAATCTTTTTTACTGTGAGAGGAGTCAACCACTGGAACAGGTTTCTAAGAGAAGCTGAGGAGTCTCCATCCTCAGAGGCTCCTGAAAATCCAGCTGCATACGGCCCCAAGCACTCTGTTGTAGTTCATCCTGCTTTGAACGAGGACAGGTCTAGAGATCTCCACAGTCCCTTCCAACCCCAGCTACTCAGTGTGATCCTGTGATCTTATTACAGAGATGGGTGCGAGGAAGGAGAGATGAGACCCAGAATGAGAAAGCAGATTTAAATGTTGTGGGATGAAAATACACTTTAGAAAGCTGAAGAGAGACAGAGGAAAAATAAAAAAGAGGCAATACAGAGCAAAGAACCTGCGAGAAGGATGGTGGTGATCCTAGCAGGCAGGTCTGCTGGCTTGAGTACGCTGCTGTTTGTTCACTTGCTTAAAAATCTAATGCGGCATTCTCCCCAGAACATCTCAGCCTGCTTCTGATCAGAAGTTTTGTTGGGCACTTCTCATGCTACCAAGCCATGGGTGACTTAACCCAAACATCAGCTAGCTGCTAAGGAACACAGGGGGCTAATTTATTAGTGTTAACTGTCCAGAAATCTAGAAAAAATGCCAAATTGCAGTCATCAAGGAGATCTGCACGATGCCAGAGAGCTCCCCTCAGCCATCGCTGAAGACACTTCATAAACTTCTCTTCCCTCCCCGGCAGTTTCTGAAATCCCCACATTTTGTGAAAGTCGAGCCTGACCCCAAAAAAAGGTGGCATGTAAACAGATGAGGAGCATGTGTTTCCTGATGGGAAAAGGAGTAATGCAGACAGCTTAATTAATACAGATAGCCCTGAGCTGGCAGCGGCAGTACCAGAGCTGTGGGAGGGCAGCCAAGGCGTGAGAGGGAGCTGACAAGCAAGACGGAGGTAAGAAATCAGACACTAGATGATCACTTTTTTGTCTAAATCCAGGTAGACTGGGTTTTTATTCCTCTTTGATACAGCTACTGTGGTTTCTTGCTGTCTTCCAGTGGGTATTTGCTTAACTCAGAAAACAGGCGTCTGGGAACGATTTCCACTCTCCCTTCACAACCAGCAGGACTGGCGTGGAGGGCAGGTGTTTCAGGGATGGGCTGAAAAGTGTGGGCAGAATCAAAGACAGCACCTGTCTGGGTGAAACACTGCTCCTAGTTTTTTATTTGCATCAGCACTGCAACAATTTTTAAGGACATATTCATGTTTTAGTCATTCCCCCAAAATAAGCCTGAAACACAATTATTACGTTTCTGAGAGGCTGATATCAGTACAATCTTGTAAACTTCCCTTAGAGACAAACGTATGATTTTTCTCACTGACCTCTTGTACTGTGAGAGCAGTATGGAATATACTGTTTTCAGATATATACACCATTATAGCAGCATAGCACTCCCTAAAAGGAGAGCTTCCCAAGTGCCTGGCTAACACCCGACTGCAGCATGGATTCAGCATTACAAAGCGGTTTCTGCTTAGGCAATGGCCAGGGAAATTACTTGCCATCTAGGAGAGCAAGACTTAGCCCTGTCGCGTGGTGTTTTCCACCTCTCACTACCAGAGAGCTCCTGGGGGAAGAGCAATGTGGCATCCCCACTTCACAGGAAGGAAAACCAGGCAGAGAGAACCTGAGCTAGTGACACAGGCAAAACCGACGCGCAACAAGAGGCAGCGCCAGCAGCAGGGCCCAGGTCTCCTGACTCCCCGGCCATACCCTCTCACGGGCCCTTTGGCAGGTTAAACCTGCTAACTGGCCTGCCGAGCGCCACTCAAGCTTTTGATGGGTTAATTAGCACTAAAGCATTATTTCTTCTGTGGTCTAGACATAGAAATATCCAGATTTTGTTTCCCTTGAAAGGCAGCCCATCCTGGAAAATGTACTTGATCACCCATTTCCATGTTTTTCTAAGGCCAGATGGGGCTAAACATGATTTTAAGATTTTTTTTTTCTTTTCCTTTCTTTAATGTTTCTTTTCCTTTCTTTCACTGACTAGCAGCTTGTTTGTTTTCTTTTGAGGATGATGCCAACTATAAAATAAAAAATACAACTTCCAAGGTGGGGAAATTAGAGAATGATGGATTTACTGTTGCCAAGAAGGAATAATAATTCCTGGACCTAACAAATAAGTCTGAAAATAAAGAAGGGATTATTAGACGTTATATAATTTCAACAGTATAAAAGCAGAGAAAACTTTCAAGAGACTGCCCTCATTTTTTTTTAACACTATCGAGGCCACGGATTGTGTTCTGCACTTAGTTTTGCAGTTGTAAATATGCGCTTCTTTCTACTCCACCGGAATTATCCCAGCTATCCCTGGGATAAGAAAAAGGGATCTCCCTCTCACCCTTGTCTTCTATGTGTCTATGCCTGCATACAAGCATGGTATTCAGGTCTGGGACCCAGAGAGATACTACGGAACCAGATCTGAACTTTCCCAGGGTGTAGGGGCTTCATGTTTGGCTTTTTTTCTCCAAAATGTGTGGGTTCATATGCCCTTTCTTCACACCCAGATGAGTATTGACACCAATCCAATGCTGAATTTGAACTTCACTGCCATTCTCTTCATTTCTAAATATTTTTCTTCTAAAGGTTCTAAAACTACATCCCTGATATAGCTTTACAGATCTACACAAACTAAGTAACAGTTCCACAAAAAGGTGTCGCTGGCACTTGTTTGAGATTAGCTGTGTACTTCCCCCCGGTGCTTCCATTTGAGAAATATTCTCAATCTGCACTAACTGACTGTTTTATGTCACACGACAAAAGTTTCTGTTTTCTTTTTTCTGCATTACAAGTCACCAAAGAAACTGCTTGGTCTCCACTACTTGCATTTCTTTTATTCACAGACCACTGTCAAGCACATGCTGCCCTAAGCAGCAGTAAACAACCTTAGCCCTTGTTTTGCCAGCCCTCAGAAAAGCACCAACCACCTGAATGTCAAATCTGGCTAATGAAGCTGACAGCATATGCCAGATTTGTTTTCCTTTAATCAGCTATGCATTTGCTGACACAAACGGTGTAAGTGTAATACTGCAGTGTGCACCAGATTTATTGGTAGGATTTTACCTTTTTATGCCAGATCTGGGTTGCTGCATATGGTAATCACCTAATGTACTGCCAGAAACAGATGCATTTCCGTATGAATGTACAGTATTGGGTTTCACGCCAGACACTAATGACTTAGGCACTCCACTCCTTTCTTGGACATAAACGCTGTGTTGTTTTTCTATCAAAGTAACGTTTATGAATGTTGACATACAGTAGTGACATTTACATTCTTGATCGGGACTTAACAAATCTGCCTGAGACAGCAAAGCAAGTGTCAGGGTGATAAATGTTTATGAAAACATACTATTTTACCCCTAAAACAGTAGGTTAAATGTTCAGAAATGTTGTTAATTTTAGCCACATTCAGAACTCTCCTTTCTGATTTGCCAAGGTTTAATTCCAAGTCTTTGCTGGTGTTATTGCCATGGATATACACGGGCATAAAACTATAGTAACGAGGAGCCATACCAGGCCAAAGGTAACCCTTCAGCGAAAAGGGAGGAATTCAACAGTTCTGCACCCTGATCTCCTTTGTAAACACCATCCCCATTCAAATTCCCCCCAAACCAGACTCACCATCTGTCCTATGAAAAAATGGCTAACCAAGGTCAAGGTTAAAGACCACATGAAAATTTCTGATAAAATCACAGAATCATTATGGTTGGGAAAGACCTCCAAGATACTTCAGGTGAGGGCATTTTTCATGTCCTTGACTATACAGTACAGGTGACAACCTGATTTTCACAGAAACCAACCAACCTGGAGGGTAATTTGGGTTCTTCAGAAGGCCTGCTGTAACACATATTTACACCTCCCTATCCTGTGTTTTCCTCCTGATTTTTGTTGTATTTACTGAGACTGTAATTCTTCAGACAGGAACACTCAGCATTTAGCTCCAGTCCCAAATGTGAGCTTCAATTCCACTGGGCTGGTACAAACCACACGAAGGCTGCACTACCAAAGCTGACCCTGAGCCCAGAGGAGGACCTGCTTAGAGCCCCTAGGCCAAAGCTGCCCATGGCCACCCTAGGGATAATGCTGCTGCTTGTCCAAAGCTGACCCCAGAAGCAAACGTGTGATCCATGCCAGGTTGTCAAAGTGGGTCCTGAAGTGTTGGATACTCAGTGGGAAGACTGGAGATTTAAGAGGGGCACATGCTGCCTTGCATATCTCATCTCTTCCTTCACCATCTTCAGAAGCCAGTCCAATTTTTCTAGGCTCTGGAGCAGGCAAAACAAGAAGCAAGTAATTTGTTTTTGGTTATGCCTAGGACCAGGTCTGCAAAGATTTTCTTCCTTCACTTGTCCATTCCCAGACGCCATTCTTCAGGATTCTGATCCTGGTCAGAGATCCTGGTCTTCTGGCTCAGATTGTTCCTCTGCAACTTACTTATTCTCACAGAATCACAGAGTCACAGAATGATTGAGGTTGGAAGGGACCTCTAGAGATCATCTAATCCAACCCCCCTGCTCCAGCAGGGACACCTAGAGCACATGGCACAGGGTGGCATCCAGGAGGGGCTTGAAGATCTCCAGAGAAGGAGACTCCACAGGCTCTCTGGGCAGCCTGTTCCAGGGCTCTGTCACGCTCACAGGAAAGAAGTTCTTTGTCACATGGAGATGAAACTGCCATCACTGCCACCACTTTCAGTTTGTACCCATTCGTATCAAAGCACATGTCGTGCTTTGGTATTGCGCATCCCTGTTTGGCATTGGGCCTACGCCCCCTTCCCTACTGCCTCCCTTGCCCGAGAAACAAGCTCAGGCAGTTCTGTTCTCTTTCAGCCCTGCTGCCAGGGCTACTTTTCTCTCCCTCTTTGCTCTGAATCTCTTCCTCTTGTCCCCAAGAAGACTCCACAGCTTGTTTTCCTTGCCCTTACCTACAGCAGACATAGCCCACATCCCTAGTTGCAAGGAATGCCTTGCCAAAAGCCAAGGTGCAAAATGGCCTCTATGAGAGACATTGCAGAAATTTTAAACTGATAATTTCTAGCAGGTCTTTTCACCATATTTACAAAATGTGATCTCTCACAGGTTTACAGCTTGACTAAATGTCCTGTGTCAGGTGGGACACCAAGTGATAGTGTTGACATGAAGCTTTCCCTCTCTGCTGTCAACCTCAGCACCCCAGGAAAGGCGACATTTCTGTTGTCAGGCATTAGAGTTCTAGAGTTTTTCAAGGAAAAGTTTGCCACAGCTTTTTAAACATGGTCAGAACCAACATATTTTCCTCTAGTCTTATTTTTGGAAATGGCTGAACTGAGTTTTCCAAAATAATCAGCCTTGGGCAGACACCTGACATGGAAATTTTCAGCCCAAACTGTTGTAAGTTTGACAAAGTTAAAGAGTGAGGAAAAGCAGGGTCTTATTATGGGACGAGCAGGGGCAGACGGGTAGTGCTACCAAGCACACCTGTGATATTGATATGTTGTAGTTGGCAGCATTAATGTCTTAGCATAGGTTATCAAATAATTTCTGTGATAATCCCTTAACTTTGCAAAATATTAGTCTTCCTGGCCAAAAGCTTCCATGCTTGGTATTTGACCAAAGGCAATTTTTTTGGGAACATTTGGAAAAACAAAACAAAAAGCCTACTGAGACATTTCTGAGTTATGTGTGTGTGAGAGAAGTGTACTGAACATTTTGCCCATTGTTAGAAACATTTTCCAGCACAATTATTCAAAGATGGCTAAATAACGAAACATGAACCTTGGCAGCTGAATAGCCTCTAATGAGCAGGACTTGTCTGGATAAACTTGGGGAGGGGGAGAAATCAGGGCAACATCACCCCCTAGTAAACAACAGGGTTGTCCTCCCCAGAATTACAGATGGAGACTAAGGCGAGGGCATTTTCTGCAGGTTTGAAACTTCTCCCTAGGTGCTGTGTGTGAATCTGCATTTGCCTCTTCTCTGCTATGGGGTGAGAATGAACTTGGGCCCTGGCCTGTTCTTCGGAGCCTTGGTAAACTCTGAATCCTGTATTTATAAAGGGGCGATGATTTCCACCTGGGTGATGAGTTGCCATGGGTTGTTGGTTTGGGCTAGTCATCCCTCAATTGCTCACTTTATCTAGACAGACTTGCCAGTCGCCTTCCAAAAATCAGCCATCTAGGAGCGTAAGTAAAACCTACACCCAAAAATCAGTGCTCACTCTCTCTTTGAGACACTGTGAGCATCATGGGACCATAGCCATTCTTTCAAACTGCTGTCCTTGCCTTAATTTCTAACTATTTATGGGTACCTTAGCCCAATGTTATTTTTTATCCTTAAATCTTACTCCTGAGCCCTCTTTGTGAATGTTCATAATCCCTACTGCCCTCTCACCTTTGGGCTAGCACCTCTTGTTGACCACTCAATCCCCTACAAAATCCTTAGTTTGTAGCATAAATTCAGATCAAACAAAACTACAAATAAAATTGCACAGAAAGACTTGTAAGGTGCTGTAGGCATCAATCACTGTTTGCCAGATACAGCCAGTTCGGCTTAGTCACCTAACTTCATAAATGACCGAGTTCCCCCATTTCATTTCAGAGGAATTAAGCACTTCTTTATCATTCTAGAAAAGTCATAAATGACCTTCACATTGTGATATTTTATAGATACAATGTTAATTTTCAACATTTTGGTTGCCACTACTTTTTGTTTCATAAAGATGTTTTTCTCTCTCTCAGAATTGTGGACAACTGAATTTGTATGCACAGATAGACCCAGCATTTCTTCAGGGGTGTCACCCAAAGCAGGCTGTATAAAAGCACTCTAATGTTTCTAGAATATGTTTTCTGAAATAGTGACAGTGTGACTAACTGGTTATCTAGCACGGTTCTGGGGCATGACTGCTAACATCCAAACTTATAAACTGCCTATGTACACATACTTACTTACAAGCCCAGGTGGATATATCATAGATAATTGCAGTCACTTAAAAATTAGGCGTCTAGACTTGGCTGGCTGTATAGGCTTCCTCTGCAGTCAATGAAGAGATGCAGACACTGCTCAGGGAAACTCATCCGATCCCACAGAGACATCAAAGGCAAGTGGAATGAATCACCTTCTGGAAGTGCTGATCTTCCTCTTCTGTCTAAAGGAAGGGCCTATCGAGGGAGCTAGACAACTTGTCTGTATTTGAGACTGCTCACACGAGTTGAAAAGAATCCTACCCAGCATGTCTACATCTACATACACAATTATGGAAATCTTCTTGATCTATTCTTATTTAAACACTGTGTCCCTGATCAGGATACATCCAGCTCTCTAATATATTCTGCAAGATGACTGTCAGCCAGTGATTTCTTTTTCCAGGCACATCTTTACTGCAGCTTAGAGTGGAATCAGACTAGTACTGAGCAGTAAGTGGCAGAAATATTTATTTTGGCTCTTAAATATGAAATTTAGCTCATTCAGCATTCAGAGATATTGGCAGGAAGCATAGTGAAAGCTTTGATTTTTAACAGTGTCTGCCCCACCTGATACAATGGAAAATATTAAAGATTTGCCTTGTACCTGAGAATTCAGAACAGGGACATAGCAAAGCTCAGAAATGATTTAGTAGTACCTGAACTGTGAATTATGTAGTACCTTTAAAATGGCAGAGGTTGATAATACTACAGAGTAAGCACACTCATTTGCTTCTGTATGAAAAACATATATTGCCAGCAACAGAATTGTACCTATGTGTCTGCCAGCACAGCTCTCAAGTTCACTGCGGGCTCTTGCTGCAGACATGGTTTCACAAAATATTTCTTCCTTTCATCTTAACTAGCAAATACCAAAATTATATGAATACACCTTATGAGAGAGGCTCCCAGATTGCAGGTGGATAATTCAGGCAACAAGGAGATGACCCCACCAGGGTCCCGCTGCCAGCAGTAAAGGTCGGGTTCTGAGTTCCATGTGCAGAGGGCTCTCTCTGCAGTCATCCTATCGATGCCATTTGTACTCTTGGCTCAAAAACCTTGCGGTATTTTTTCTCTTTTCCCATCATCCCTCACTACGTCTCCTGTGGCCTCCTCTGTCCTCTTCACCTTGACCGAGGCCCTCTGGGCCTCTCCCTCCTTTTCCCTGCGGCTTTGCTCTCCCTTCCTTACGCGATGGCTGCTGGAGGCAGCTCCGCTCGCGCCCTCACTGGGCTGAGGAGCCTGACACCTGGTAACGGGTGGGCTGGAGAGGCTCCCGCTGTCCCTTCGCCCCTCCTGCCGAAGGATGAGGATCCCGGTGCGGGCCTGCCCCGAGCGGCAGGATTGGGGCATCCCGGATGCCGTGACCCGGACACGTCTGCCCCCTTGCACCTGGCAGAGCTTTCAGAGTTCTTCTGTCTTGCATGAATCTCCCTACCCTTTGAGATACGTAAATGTCCTTGCTCTCAGTGACACAAAGATAATTTTTTGAAACATTTGCCTCTGAAAAGGCTCAAGGTTTTGCTGGGTAGCAGCCAGTGTTTTCAGAAGTAGGATACCAACATCAGGATTCTTTTACACGACGTGTTTTCTTGCATGCCCGCTCTTTTTCCTCTATACATGCACAAACCAACTCCCCATTTACATGGTAAGCGCTGTAGTAGCATACTACATTGTTTCAGGAACACAGGCTGGATCATTTTCGGGAAATAAGCACTATAAAAGGAATTTGCATATGTATAAAAAGGAATCTGCATAATGGAAAAACTAATAACATTTTCCTATCCCTCACCTACTCCTGCCTCCTGAGGTTGATCACACAAAATTGGATCAGGCTGCAGAAACAGGAGGCACACTAGTGATGCAGCAAAAAAGATGGACTCTGGGGTGGCTTTAAAGCCCATCCTCAAAGCCCTAAGCTGATAAGGGACAACTTAATTTTCGGCTGGATGTTTTCATTAAGTAGGAGCTGCAGTGCAAGCGGTGGCAAGGCAGGAAGCAGAGCCTGCGTAACACGGAGCAGGCGCTGCACATGTTTTGTATTCAGCCCTTCCTTGCAGAGTGGCCCTGCCGGGAGCCACATCCACGACTTTTTGGCCGGAGAGCACAGCCAGCAGAGTGCCAGTATTTGCAGAGGTAAGGCAGAAGGCAACGCAGAGGGCTCTCGGAGGCCTGAGAGCTGCGTAGAGAAACAGCCTGAGGAGGGAGAGGGTGCGTTGCCCCCGTCCAAAGGACTGGACCCAGTGTTCTCGGGCTGAGCAGTAATGTAAACAGTGGAACTCTTTTGCAGATGGAAAATTAAGCTAATATCTCCCACTTTGGATCAAACCACATCCTATTTTCAGGATCATTGAGCCTAGCCACATTAGAAACGTTTCTGGCCTACTGAGCTTTTCTGAGCATAGCAGTAGCATCGTAGACGTACAGTTCAGCTCACAAGAAGCTGTTACATTCCAGTTTTCTAGTGTTATGGACTGAAAAAAATAGCACATGATAGGATAGCCTAAGTTGTCCTTACGCAGAGGACTTAGAGAGGACTTAGATGCATGAAATCTCTTCGGCGTCTCAAGATTCAGGCTTGTTTTTTAATGACCTGGAGCTGTCTGTGATAATCCCTGAATCCGATGCATTGACCTAACCATTGTGATGTTTACTGTATACAGACATGAAATTAATGCACTAGCTTTAGGACTAGGAAACACAGGCCCGGAAATGAAGGTGGGATTAACTCCTTTCAGCAAGAACTTGAGAGGTAAGGCAAAAGCCTGGTTTTTAGTTGGAAAGAAGCCCCAAGAGACAAGCTGGAGGCTATTTTTTTTTCCCCAAGGGTTAAGCAGCCACTGCAGGGAGAGCAGGAATCCAAGGATTCAAGAATTTTCCAAAAGGTACCCTTGAGAGAAAGAGAAGGAGATTATTATCGTGAGACTGAGAAATCAGTCTGTTACATGAAATATTAGTGGAAAGTAGATCAACCAGGATCCCTGGGAAGAGGAAAGTCAGGTTCTTGGAAGAGTTATATTGATCTGATTTTAACGTCCTGTTCCTCTCTGTTATGCTTTGTTGTTGTCATTAGAACTAAGTCTGCTCTAGCTTTCATAGACTAACCTCCTTATTTACCCTCAGTCCCAAGTTTGTCCATGAGTTGAATCCCAGCTCACGGAGAGCTCAGTGTGTCCGTGAGGCTCCCTGCTCGCTGTGTCCCGTCCCTTGCAGCTAAGCAAGCCTATCTGCACAACACACCAACTCCCCCTGTGCTCGGAGCACAGAACCAGCTATTCACTTTTCCATATATTGCTGCCAATATCAAAGAGGCTGGACACACAAACTTACGCTCCTAGTGTGACCCAGTGACACTGGCTACGTTTCTTGGCCTCTCGTGCGTTTGCTTCTCTGTCGTAAATGGTAAGAATTCAGTAAACAGCTCTGATGCTGCATGTGACATAACAGAATTTGACCATTTGAGTCCTTCTTTCAAAGCTGTGTTAGCTGTAAAGGAAATAGAAGCAAAGGATAGTAAAAGCAGCTTTTTTTTTTCCTCTGCCTTTGATAAACACAGGCTGAAGCTTTGTTGAATAAAATGGAGCTGTTTTTGTGTTTCAAAGTGGGCTCGCAATTGAAAGGTTTCTACGGAAATGAAGGAAGAGGCCAGAAGAAAATTGTGTTTTCTTTTTTCCTTCAAATGGACAAGTTTTGAAGTGGTTATATAATATTTAAGTTACTGAATACTTGAGCGCTACCCTGTTCAAGAATAAATGATTCACATATGCAGAATGATTCAGCCAAATTTACATTCTGTGAATAAATGTTTATTTATGAAATTACATATGCAGCACAACTGAAGGAAGCAGGGACAGGCTCTGACAGCTCTCCTGGGGCATGCACGACACCCGGTCTATCACTGAGCTACTCAGTTGGCCTGTACATGCTCGGGAGGTGGCTGATTTCCCAGGAAGCAGCCTGGCAGACCAGGAGCCACGTTCTGACTCCAGGGTCCCTCCTTGGTCTTTCGAGGGCCACAGACACATGGTGCTGACCTGCAGGCACGGGGCACTAGGAATGGTCTCTGGAGACACTGGGGAGCAAGCAGGAGGCAGCCCGAGAACAGGAGAGCTGCCCGAGAAAGTCATCTTCTAGCTCAGCAGTTATTAATCTGCGGGGTCTGGGAGGGCAGCGTGTTCTAAGTCAGAACGGAGCGAAAAGCGATGATTAACAGCTTTAATAATGTCCGCGCAAGTGCAACCTTTCAAGAGCATGGCTTTCCAAACGCCTGGAAAGGTTAAGTAAGTTCCTCAGCTCAAAAACTCCAAATAAATTTCTCCAAATTTGGCTCGAATGTGTTTTTCTTTGAAATTTAAGGACGGAGGCACATACGAAAAATACACGGATTGTGCTGAACCTTGCTGCGCTTGAATTTTGCATTATATAATGTGTTAGCTTACAACTTAACTATGGTGTTTCCCATAGGCATCTCCCTACAACCTGCGAATGAAGGGCTAGTAAAGAAAGGAATAATTTTATATGAAACAACTGTTACTACCTTTTGGTTGTTGTTTTTCTTTCATTTTTCAAGGAAAAAAGCAAAGACTGACTTCAAACCGTTTGCCTGGAGGTAAGGAAACAGCGGACACATGGGTGCTAAAACTTCACCGAGACTGGAGCTGCATCCTGTTTCAGGGCTGATGCCTCCTCACCCATATCGCACTGTGACCTTCCCGAACTTCAGCTTTCCCCCTTGTGAAATGGCTGTGATAACCAACACAGGGAGGCTTTACTGTTTCTCTGCCTATTATTGCTGTTACGGAAATATCTGTATAGCTGGACGATAACCAACAGGG